>JAUEKW010194074.1:0-15674 GCA_032274785.1 Ajuga reptans | reverse complement strand
TATTATTATTATTATTGTTATCATAATTATTATTGTTATTTTTAAATGTAAAGTTGAAATAGGGTGATGTGATAGATATATTGGGAAGTGAGAGGGATTATTTAATTAATTTACTGAGGGATGCTGAGCTAACCGTGCTAACCGAGATGTTATCAAACACACCTTTGCTGAGCTCACCCTAATCAGGGTGAGCTCAACAGTTATCAAACACACCCGAAGAGTATTAAACATCCAATGATATTCTCCTAGTTTACTGGGACCAGATAGGGTCTATTCTATTCTTTTAGGAAGATAAGGTACACGTTGCAATAATTACATGTTTTTCTTAACATAAATCCGTTTTCTTTTGAATCTTAATTTTAAAAAAACAATGATAATAACAACACTGCTGTATTTAATAAGAATCTTAATATTTAATTTGGTGTAAGTATTTTCTTTTAATTGTTACTCTCAATACATATCTCTATTACAAAAATTCACAACTAGCTCTAGCTAGTTTTCGTCTAGACAGTAGACCTATATTAGCTGCTCATATATATTTTTTTTCCAATTCTTTTCCGTCTAACTATATTCATGCTCCATTCAGCTCTGCTTAGGAGTTAGGACTCAATTAATCGCTAGACCTGCTTATGAGATAAGTTGTTAAATGATTATTTTCTAAATAATATATAATATATTAAATACTTTCCGTCGGCCGCTTCTATGCCCTACCACCCTCTGCCGCTGCTCATTGGTCGGCAGTCGGTTACGTAATCTTTTTTTGTTTGTTTCTTCCCCTCTTTTTTTTTTATTATTATTATTATTATTATTATTATTATTATTGTGATATTGGGATCACTATTTTCATTGAAAATTGATGGTTCATTATAACATCGATTGAAAAAAAAAAAAAAAAAAAAAAAAATTCGGGAGGAGTTGCCAACAAACTAATTTGTGTGTAGGTCAACATAAAATTGTCTTCATACAACTCAACATTAAAAATAGTATTATGAATTAGTTGATACATCGGAATCATCCTCGAGGATCGTGACTGATCTCTTGATACCAACTGATACATTGTGTTTTTTGTTCGTATTAACATTGTTGCTGCATTAGTAAGTTTGGTTTACATTATACGAGTGAATATAAACATGAAGATAAACATGGGGAAAATTGCATTTACAGTTCTCATATGTTAGGGTCACTTTTAATTTCAGTCCCAGCCGATTAACTATTTGCATTTTGAGTCCTATATATGTTAAAAAATTGCGCAATTCTAGTAATTTCTTGCCAGAAAATCATAAATTACGCTCACGTGACTTCACAAAATAGGGATTTACATTCATTGCTTGTGACATGTCACAATTTGGCCTAATCGACGGTTTAACAGAGAAACCCCCTGCATTTGAACATTAATTACACAACGATTAATTCGAGCAAAATGCAGAAAATTTGACACATTCTCCAACTAATCGTTATGTATTCTATTCGAATTAATCGTTGTGTATTCAGTCGTATATTTAAGATTATGGTTGGTAATGAAAGGGGGCTTTCTGTTATTCTTTAGTTCCCTCCTAATCAGTCCTATGTGGAGTTTAATTTATGATGCGTCTTTATCATATAAAAACATGTAAGATGAGTATTTTACAAGCCCAGTTAGCACAAAGTTAGTTTAAATTGCCACGTCATAAGCATTGAACGAAGAACCCCATTTTGTGAAGTCACGTGGTATTTTCCGACAAATTTACAATTTTTTGGTAAAAAAAAACCTAAAATCACGTAATTTTTTAATTTTTGGGACTGAATGCAAAAGAAGTGATCATTATTTATGGAATTAAAAATACAATTTTCCCAATTAACATGGGAGTAACAAAAATGAAAATATTGAAATTAATGGATATCATTAGATTGAAGGTGAGCCGTATGTGTAGGAGACATGTTGATTCCCTAATTCATCGTTTGAGGAGTAGAGATCCATAACTCAAATTAAGTGAATGAAAATTCACAAAAAAAGGAAAGAAAAAAGAAACATTGAACTGAAAAAACCCCTATCAAAATACCCCCTTCCTTACACAACACTATATCGACCGGGGAAATGCAGTTCGGATTCCCTATCCCAACTACGGAGTCTCAACCGTGTCCCATGTATAAAACTACATCGTTTTGAGGGGCTGATAGAATAATAAATTTTCAAGGTTGGAAACTACTTGAAAATTTAGAAGAAAAAACATATTAAAAAATTCCCCAGATAGCATTCCTGATGCATTTATAAATTGTTATAAAATACAACAAACATTTGAAACTGTTCTCTGCCCACATTAAGACATTCCTTTTTCTTTCTAACTTTACAATGCTTCCAATTAGTTTCATTACTTTGAGCAGCAACTAAAGAAAGCACAATTACTAAGTATCTTCTTTACCTTTGACAATACGAATAGTCGCATCTGAATTCAAGAAATGCTTTCGCAAGTCATTGGTGTCGGTGTCTTCTGCAACTCGAATAAGTAACTATAACGACAACTCTGAGTTTTACTCGATAGAAAAGCTGAAAAGATATAATTAAGGTTACAACTTCACATCACGTGTGCCTTATAAGCAAAGATAATGGCTTAGCCAGTTATTGAGAGTCACTTGTTGCAAATTAAAGGGGTTACCTGTATTCGTTAGTCGGCTAATAGAGTTGAAACGAGCAGATCTTGGACGAAGACAGCCCTCCCAGCTGCCTGTCTCGTTCTTTGTTCCTGCTCTTCGCGACTCAGGGAAGAGTGGAAACTGAATGAAAGAGAGAGAAAGATAATTAGGTGGAGAGATGAGCAACTTAAGCATTAATAGATGAAATATAGAAGCAAGTTAATGAAATTATCGACGTAAAAGTAGCATTGGAATCGATTTATATTGATCAATCAAAATTGTTTTCCAGGGTTTATAATTACCTGATAATTAATGATATAAAGAAAAATCGCATGGTTCAGATTTGTATCGATCACTACCTTGAGTTCCACATATGTTGAGATACCGCGCTTTTAGCAGAATTTTCCTCCAAACTCGACATGAAAGATTTCGAAATCTCATCAGATTCAGATGCAGGGAAGTTCAAAACGAGAGACGAGAGAAGATTATCAGTTGGAGCAGAAGACGATGACGTTGCACTATTTGTTCGGAATCCAGAGCCTCCAAGAAGCACCTGTAGATGGGCTTCTCTAAGATCCCTTCCAAGAAGAGACAGTGCTTGACTATTGGGAAACGGAACTCTGCGCAATCGGCCACGGCGCTGCAAGTATTTGTAAGTTGAAGATTATTCTTTCGATACAGGATCGGGAACAATTGAGTGTATTAAATGCAAATTCGCAATATTCCAGTTGAAATCTCAAATGGAAATATAAAAAAAAATGAAATTTTGATTAAAAGAATACCTTGAAGAGATGGCCGTGTTGCAGCGTGATATGACTTAGCATATCACCAGCAACTTTAACCGAACAAACTGGACAAACCTGCAAAAACACAAGGTAATTCCGTCATTGTTGTGTGGTAATTCAACTCGAAATATTTGTACAACGGTATAATACAGAGAATTTTTATGCATCACTAATTTCTTATGTAGTTTTGTATTACAGCGAATAACTAAGCTGCTAGACTACGACTTATCTGATTCATTACTATTCTTCTCTTCTTTGCCAGTTTCATATGGTTGAGCCAACAAGAAGTGAGAAAAACACAAAACATACCATCAACAAACAAGTAGAATCTAAGGAAGCACTAAACGCGTTATACTTCGAACGAATATTGGCAGATAATTCTATCCACCCCATGGTGGATTTCATTCTACACCTGATTGACTATAACTCGTGTAATATCTACCATTGATTTCACACCCGCTCATGAGGGTGTGTGTCTGATTTCGTGTAAATCAAGTGTACTAGATTCTGCGAAAACAAACCAGAAAATATATGGACATGAAATAAAAGAATAGAATGAAAGGTGAGACAAAAAAAAAATAAAAAATTAAAGCAGAATAATTGCCAAAAATATGCCATATATTCCCCAAGAAAATATCCAAACTAACCCAATTTTGGCCACTCATTCACCAAACATTACTGTGAATAGAAATTACTAATGTTGAAGAGGGTAAAGCATAGTTTCAAAATAGGTATTTTGGGAAAATAAAAACAATAACAACAACAAAACTTCCGACCAGGTAAAAACAAGGCCACCATAACAAAGGTGCGATGAAATTAAGCAAAAATCCTCTTAATGAATGAAACATAAACATAAGAAGAAAAATAAAGAAAATATGGATCTAATGAGAAAAAAATTACTCACAGTGGGTTTTGAATCATAAGGGTGATCAGCCTCTAGATGCGAGCAAAGGGATGCTATATCGAACTCCTCATAACAATACGGGCATGGGTATTCGGGTCGGACCTCTTCTTCTACCTCAAAATCCTCCATATTAAACCGATCTTTCAAAACCCAATCAAAGAAAAAAAAAACAATTTAAAAAAAAAAAAACATTAAGATCAGGATTTTTTTTTACATCAACATAAGAAACAAACCGAATTGATGATGATTGTTCTGCATATTGAGTTGCCTCTTCGCAGCTGCGAGCCGCATCGTCCAGAAATCGGAGTCCATAACTAATAAATAATAATTTACGAAAATAAAAACACAGAGAAGGTTTTTTTTTTTTTCCTCACTTTTGATGTGTGTGTGTGTATTTGGAGGAGTTGAATTGAAGAAATGGGGAATGGTTTTGGCTCTACGGTTGAGGTATGGTGAAGAGGGGTTTGTTTTGATATTTGATTGACTTTTGCTTTACCTCACAAATTAATGTTCCGACAAAATTTACAGTCTTATATAAATAAAATAAATAAATTAGTTTGTTTATTTAAGAAGGAAGAGAGTGAGCAGTGGACAGACTGATATGGATCTTCTACATTTTGTATTGGTGAATTTCTTGTGAATTTCAGAATCAGAAAGACATATAGAATAAAATAAATATAATATTAAGTATTAGAAGATAAATATTATTTATTCTATGTGTCTTTCTCACTCCAAAATTTATAAAAATTTTATCAAATGAAATATAGAGGATCCATATCCGTGGACAGACAGGAAGGTGGACGTTGGGAGAAAATGTCGGATTATTTTAGTTGGTCCTATTTTAGTAATTTCCCAGGATCTTATTTCTTTCTTTCATTGGTGCTTTTGGTAGTTACCTCGGAAAATCCAATTAGCTGCTCAACTTTTTTCGTGTTTATCTGTTTAAGGATATTATTATTATTATTATTATTATTATTATTGTTGTTATTATTATTATTATTTACTTTGTGATTTATGACTATTAAACCATCCATAAATAGGAGGATTAGGCCCGATCCAATTATTATTATTATAAAGAAAATAAAAAAAGATTGAGTTCCAAAAGGAATAATATGTTAAGGATGGAAAAGATATAACCTACAATGAAATAAAAATGGGAGTTGTACTTTTTAGCTTAGTTGTATTTGTTCAGGCATTTAGACAATTGTCAGGGAATCGCACAATCTTACGCAACTATTTTGCGTAAGTTATGTTGAGCTTGCTCATCTAACCACAACTTCCAAATATGATTTGGGATGAAAAAAATGTAATAATAATTGATGACTTATCCTTTTTTAATATATATATATATATATATATATATAATACTATGGCTGTGTTTGATTGCGACTTGAGGTGGCTGGAGTACTGTTGGCTGGGCCAAGTAGACTGGGTCAAGTAGGCTTGGGGAAAAAAATGTGTTTGGTAGTTTTTTGTTGAAGTTGAAAAAGATGATGTGATAGATGTAAGATGTGTTAGTAGTTGATTGATAAATGGTTAAAGTTAGTATTGAGAATTGTATAAATGATTAAAGTTAGTATTGGGAATTGTGATTGATTGGTGATGTGATTTATAAAGTTGAAAAATGTGATGTGATAAATGTAAAAGGTTGTTATTAGTTGATTGATAAATGATTAAAGTTAGTATTGGGAATTGTGATCCGGTTGAGCCAACTAGTAAACAAACACATATTTTACTTAACCCAACCAGATCCGGCTGGTCCAAGTAGTAAACAAACACACCCTATATGTATTTAATGTTTGATTATTATTGATTATGATTTGAAATGAACTTTTTTTAAGAAATAATGTTTGAATTGGAGTAGTATAATTTAAAATTATGTGTTAGTCGGTTAGAATATATACTGTGAAAGATGATGTATGTAGTAATTGATTAATAATTAAAGATGTTGATTACTTGATTATCTTATAATTATAATATATGGTAGGAGCCAATCTCCGTAAAAATAAAAGAAATGAAATAATAAGCAATAGTGCAACGTCGTCGTTTCTGCAGTTAGGGCTAGGGTTTCCAATATTTATCCCAAAATCGAATTCCTAAAACCCCTAACTCTCATTTTTCTCTCTGTTCCTTCCTCGTATACTTTCCGTCTCCGGCTATGGCAACCAGATCCCAATCAACAACAAGGCAGCAAGGCGGCGCCGTCGCCGGGAACAAGCCAGGGCTGCGGAAGCCGGTATTCGTAAAAGTTGAGACTTTGAAGCCGGGTACAACTGGGCACACTCTGATAGTAAAAGTAATTAGCTCTAACCCCGTCCTCAATAAGAAGCCCCGTAATCCCACTTTTCGTGTGCCTCAAAACCAGAATTCACGAATTGCCGAATGCCTCGTCGGCGATGAAACCGGCACTATTTTTTTTACTGCTCGCAACGACCAAGGTTTCACATCTCTTTCTCATCCTTTTTAGTTTAGTAAATACATTTGCCAAAGCCCAATTTTAGTTATGGATTAATTTTTACAGGCAGCTCGTTGGATTGTGAATAGATGTTTGACTTATTTGAATATTACTAACTATTATGATTTATGAAACAAGAGAATAAGTTCCCTATCATGTGTTTGTCGAAGCTCTTAGCGTTGTTGTGTTTGTTTAGTTGTTCTGTTTTTTATTTCTCTGTCCGGGAGGCGCTATTTTGAACCATTACAAAAAGGACTCTGTGAGCCAATTGAACTTTTGCACTGACAAATTGCAACAAGGAAAATTGAAGCCTCCAATCATGTGGTCATAAATTTTGACTTGATTGCAGAATATAACTAGTAACTGTTTGTGCTGTTTCAATATTGTCACGCAGATGGTCTCACTAGCCTCAAGATTTCTTCCCCCAATGTAAATTAGTAAGCATGCACGAGATAATGTTTCTTAATGGCATCCAAAGATTTTTAGTCCTTGAGTTAACTCATATGATTCAGATTGTGAACCTGGATAAATTTTGAGAAAACATAATTTTTTTTGTATGGCTACTATGCACACGATGCTGCTTTCTTGGGCTTTACTATTATTTAACTCTGAAAGTTGCAAGCTTACGTAACTGCCTCATATGGTGAACTGGGCTGCAGCTGGACCATTATTCGCTGTTGACAGGTTGCTGCATGGTGGATGTATGACAGTATGAGTTGGGATTTCTTTTATATTCTATTTACTTGGCTACAGGAGTGCCCAAATAGTTGCAAGAAATGATGCTCTATCAGTTGTTTATAATCTGGAGCTCACTTATTGGGCTCAATCGCCCAGAATCACAACCAATCAATGGCTGTTTTAATCAGTTTTTCATACCTATAGTGTTGTGAGGTTTTCATCAACTCACAAGTCGTCTCTCTCTGTTGTGCCCTAAAAATATCTAACTCTCTCATAGTTTATTTTATCAAATTTATTGAAGATGGTACTGCCAAAATGCACTCTTATATCACATACTAAACGTCTCTCCTTTTTTGTTATCTTTATATAGAATGTATATTCAGAAGGAACATCTTATAAAGGGTAATGACAAACCCAACCTTGAGTCTTTTTAATATTATATGTGTGTGTGTGTGTATATATATATAGATATGTGCATTCAAAAATTTAAATTGAGTTAATATGCTATTGTAACTTTGCTGTTGAGTAAGCAAGAGATGTTCTCATTGTTTTAAGCTCCGTCTTGTGTGTTATTATTTTAATCGTGACAGTACAGATTATTTATGGTCATTGTATAGATTTTAGATGCATGACAAATCCTTTAGAGTTGATTTGTTGGGCATGACCCTGGCCTGCATGCTTTCTCTTATGATATGGTGTAGCATGTTTCAAAGTATAGGTAATGGTAGGCTACTTTAATTATAATTTGTCTATCTCTGATTGTAGAAAGACCTATATGCCATTTTAACTAGTCCATTTGCTGTATGCTGATTACATTCTAGAGATGATAGTTCACTGTATTCTTTTAAGTGTTGCTACTTTCAATTTTTCAGCTTATATATGTATGCATATCATATGTACACACTCATGCGAGACTGGTTCGCTATGTGTTTTATGATGAAAAGGCCAACCATGTGTTGCGGTATTCTGATGGAAATCTTTACTTTTAATGCAGTTGACTTGATGAAGCCAGGTGCCACTGTGGTACTTAGAAATGCGAAAATCGACATGTTTAAGGGGTCGATGAGGTTGGCGGTGGATAAGTGGGGTCTTGTTGAGGTTGCTGAACCTGCAGAATTTGTGGTGAAAGAAGACAACAATTTGTCCCTAGTAGAGTACGAGTTGGTTAACGTTGAATCCTAACCATGCCTGCTATATGTTGATGCTATTGGGGCGTAGTCTAGTTTATGACTTGGGTTTTCTGGTATACGCATTTCTCTGATTGGTTTGTTTTGCCATTAGGGTAAGTACGTAACATGCGATAGGACTAATATAATTTTTTGCTCTAATGGTTGGTGTGTAAAAAGATCCCTGGCATATAGCATCTGTCACATAAATTTGGCTATGTTTATTGATATATTTTCTGTCCATCATATGTAATCTATCTTTTTCTTTTGTGACCCGATGGCATGAAATTTCTCTTAGAGTGATCTCTTTTTGTTCTTGCAAAGTGCAGAGTAGCGAACTGTAATTTTCGGGTGCCTTAGTTGCTAGTTTGCATCATTTGTGGTCGTGTTCTGGTTGACATGTGAGTGAAGTTCGTGTGGACAGTTTTGTCCTCTTAGGGCTAGTTCCATAGCCCACATTAGCGTGAGATTATAACGATGTCTCCCTTTATCAGCTGTTCTAATATTCTATATTAGCAATCATGAGAAGCAGGCTCGCGTCGAAGTCATTGTTCCCCTTCACAAATCAGATCCAGTCTCTCAAGTGCGATAGCCATTGTAAACTGAAAGAATGATGAAGATTTCCCCTGTGTCCGTGGATTGATTGACGTAGCTCTGCCCAATCCCCTGCTCTCATGTCCAAGCTTTCATAGCATTTGATGACTAGAGAGAATTTATTTGTGATTCATAATTTCGGTCTACGTATTGTGTTTCTTGTTCGATCTCTTTGCAGAAAGTCTTTGAACTGGCCCTCTCCGTATTGCATTATTAGAGTATTTCATTTCATTTTGTCATTTGCCTTGAGGGGTTGGGCTGTAAATGAGTCTGACTGACCTAATCAATTTGAAGGGTTTATAAGGTATTATTGAAATGAATTTCTCTCCCGACTTTACAAGAAATCTCACACTTGCTTGGCACCCAACAAGGCAACAATCTTAAATACTAATAAATCTAACTGCTGGTTTACTTTGTCGGAAGTTGTAGGATTTGAAGGAATAACAAAGCTGTGTAGATTGTTTACTTCAGACGATATACACACCGAGGGATAAATCTACTAAACAATCCGAGCAAGCAAGGGTTTGAAAATTACTAACTTGCCCCAACCATGAGTTCCGAAACTACAAAGATGAGTGTGATAATCCCTAATCAATTTCAAATTAATGCATGCCTCACAATAAACCTAATGTCTAATGGAAAGCAAATCCTTTCGATTCTTTATATACTACCGACGAGGGAATGCATATGTATCAATTCACCCCAAAAATGATCAAAAGCCACCAATTAAGCCAAGCAAATCCATCACCACAAAACCCCATCGCCTAATTGAAAACTCACATTTCAACCCGTCTTCTGAAGTAAAAAAATATGCTTCAACATGTAAAGAAGCTGCTTAACAGCAGGTAGCGCCAAGAAAGAACTGCAGAGTTGCAGCAATGTCATTATCGACATTACGAATGATACATTCCTGCTTCAAAATTCAGGAGAAAAGTCTTAGTCTTTTGGGTGGTTATACCTACTTTAAGAGCCTATCAAACAACTAGCTCAAAACTTATTCTCCAATCACAATAAAGCAGAACAGTCTCTGGCAGTAGAATAACATGCGCAACAGCCACAGAACAATCACCCATCTACAATACAGAAAAACGAGAAAAATAATATATTTGTATATCCGGTAATTGAAAAGGTATTCTCATTACATGCATCCAAAATTCACAGAAAATCAGAGATTATTCCTAATTCCAACTTCTAGTTTAACATGTGAGTCTTGTATGAAAATACAGCTCTAGCCTAGACAGAAAGGGGAAATTGAAATGTATCTCCAAATCCGAATGTCAGCCAATGACCAGTTATCACAACCCTAAAAAGAGAAAACCCAAGTCAAGGTCATGGAGTAAAAGACTGCAGGTAACGCACATTTATCGCAATTTGTAAATTGTGTGGTCACCACAGGCCAGAGTCTCAATGATCTACAATACAGAAAAAAAAAAAGAGGAAATTTTCTTATAACCAGTCATTGAACAAGTATTTTCAATACATGTATCCACCATTGAAACAAAAAGCACAAGAAATTATTTATGATTTCAACTTGCTAGTTTAACACTTACGCTTCTGCGAAAAAACCTAACAGAAAGGGAAAATTGAAATGTATCTTCAAATCGAATGTCAGCCTACTTTAGCCTACTCCTCACTCGATTAATGAAGAACTTAGTATAATAATAAAATGCCATGGAGTTGTGAAGCATTTTTACAAATTTCAATTCCTTCTCGCCAAAAAACCAACTAGCAATGATTATCTCTACATTCCACGGTCTAAATTGAACACAAGTAAATCACAAGAAATTGGCAATTTCTTGTGCCAGCCTCATTCATGACTTTATTCCTAGTGCACATGTAAATAATACTTCGCAGGGACCATCAACAGTCATCATACCCCTTCGTTGCAATCTGATGAATATCATGAATTAGAATGACCCGTATGTAAATGGCTAAACAGACAATACGGTAGCTAAACAGATAAGAAATGATTACTCTAAGATAGATTTTCTTAGACGTGATATAATCATCTGATAGCTAAGTTCCAAGTTCATTTTACAGTAATCACCAATTGTTTCTTGTATAGAGCCCGCCACAAACACTGAAGATGAGCCACAGCTTTAATATCCATACTGAAGAATTTTTTTGTCCATCAAAAGGAGATAAAACCTAACAAAATATCCCAATTCAATATATGGTTCTCTTTGCACAAGGGCACTACTGATTCTAATACACTTGTAACAGTTGGCTATCAAGGGCAGTTAGTGTCTGTGCAGCAGACCACGTCATCGGATTCAAAACTAATTATTTCAAACTTCCAATGACTAGTAACAACATAGTAACTTCAATTTTAAAACATCGCATAAAACCAGCCTATTACAGGTTGAAAAGGAAGCTGATAAGATTTGTGGCAACCGCATCTATGTTGGGTGGTGAAGAGATCTCCCCAAGATCCACATGTCAATTTAGAGCAGCTGATGATGATAAATTGATTTATGAGCTCAAGATTGTAGTTAGCTAATTTTTCAGTAAAGGATCTGAACCAGGGCAGTAAATTGATGTCTAACAAAAAGGTAATCTCGACAAGGTAAGAAAGTTACGCGGGTAAATGCATATGCATGGATGCGTAATTGCATAATACCAAAACGATGCAAAAACTCTAAAATATGTATCACTTCACCAAAACCTTAGCAGAACAAATAACCAACCATTTATAATTTCACAAGTGCATAAAATCTAAATTTCCACTAAATTTGCTGAAATGAGTTTAAAATGGCAATATTCAAATTACACAAATGCCACCCCAAAAGAGTAATTTCCAAAAAAAAAAAAAGAGGTTAAATTAAGCTCCTAAGACTCAATAAATCCTTCAATCTCCTTAACTCCAAAGCAATCTAACTATCTGAAATAAAATATTAGCAAGGAGTGAGGTGAAAACTCAATAAGCAATCATTGTACTCACTAACGAATCGAGCATAAGTTTCAAGGATAATGAATGCAGCTCAAAACAGTATATTTTGACAGAGAAAATCAATTAACAGTTCAACAAAAACAACAACTAGACAAACTCAGATAATTAAATCAACGAGTTGGAAAATAGATATGCATAGTCCAAAACAAGCACTAGCAGAAAATCCCACTAGCTATTCCAACAATAACCCAAGCAAAGTGATCAACATTCTAAAAGCACTCAGTCTATCTCATGCAATCACACAATAATACTTCGTGATCAATATTCTAAAAGCACTCCATCTATCTCATGCAATCACACAATACTACTTACTCCATCCTACGAGAGTTTTGTTTCAAAAATATTTTTGTAATTTGTCCCAGAATGAGAATCTTATTTCAAAAATCAAAGTCTCGCTTTATTAGTTTGAGTAGAACATTGAAATCTTAATTTCACTAATTTCTTACATTTGAGTGAATAAGTTAAGTCAGAAAATAAATTAATCGCGTAAGTGAACTGAGAGTTTTTAGAGAGTTGTACCTTCATCAAGTTGACAAAAAATTAGATGTTGTACCTTTTGAAAAATGACTCTTATTATGGGACAGAGGGAGTGCTTATTTACATGTTTGATCCAGTTTTAAAATGCTCATTGTAAATTAAAAACAAAAGTATTTTCTTTTCTATTATTTCAACATCACTTTTGAGATGATGAGCAAGTTTTGTCAAATCATAAAAAAATAATGTTACATTAGGATAAAGAAAATAAATCAGAGAAGTATCAAGAATCACTAACCTTAAAACAAAACTTATGATAACCCAAATTCCGCAAGACACTTCACTAAGTTCCATCAAGAATCTAACATAACAACAATGATATTATGAACAACAGAAATATTATTTATTAGGACTCAAGTTATAAAAAATGTTACATACTCAGGTTCCTAAAATGTGATAAGGACTCAATGTCTTGCTGCTATACACTCTTAGTCCAAACCTCCTACATTTTCGACCTCCTTAATTTTACCATAATGGATTCTAATTTCTAAGTCCTAAAATTGAAATAGTTCAATTGTTCAAATACTTAATTATTACCAAAATCTACAAATAAAGAATAATATCACATTATATAAAATTATCAACCCATAAAAGACGTGTTACAATCAACTATAAATGAGTGCTCTTTACCAAACATGATGGCTAAATAAGACCCATATGGCCTACATAATCAATGCAAGGACGTGGGGTAAAATCTTAGTTGTCATTGTTGCATTTAATAATGGAATCCCTAATAAAAATTGGGGTGCAAGTCTGAAACAAGAATCCCTAAAAGCTAGCATCTGAATAAATTTTCTAACTCTACTGCACTCAGTCATGATTTGAGTTGCACAAGCCAGATTCATGATTCAATATGACGCCAAAGGTATTGTATGGAAACTCACTACAGATTCCTTTCTTCCTCTGACTTCTATGAAGAGTGTTAGACTTGTAGCTAAAGCCACTATTAAGCATTACAGAGAAAAAAAAATAAGTAAAAATATATATTTTACAGAGTTGTTTCGTAGCTTTCAGAAAAAAATCCCACGACACTCAAGCATGAATCACAATCTTCTTGACTCAAATAACTAGTGTCAGAATTTTTTTTTATTAATTAAAGAAATCAAGCTTCAGATTTCAGAACGGTATTCAACAGATAATTTATAGCTCAATTCACCATGGTGACCATTAGGTGACTCAGTGGAGCATCTTGACAGGTTATTCGATTGTCATCCAGGGTTCACAGGTTCAACTCATAAAAAGCCTCCATCTTGCAAGGTTAAGGTTAAGGTTAAATATTATCTTTTCTTTATTCAAATCCCATCGGATAGGATCTCCACACATTTATAGGTCCTTTTCTAGTCCAATAATATAATTGATGGAATACGCTCAGACGTAGGGTTGACCACCTAATCGATGAATAAACAGACACAACATGCTACATTATTTTCATCAAATAAAGAATAAATCACTTCACCTCTTTTCACGACCTTCATCTAGTCCTTTTTAGCCCTACAACATGAAAAGAATGCGCCTGTTTTATTTTGAGAGATTGGTGTTGTACCTCAAATAGAAGAATAAATAAATAAGAAAAAGGTCTTACATGAAGGATAGTGCCAACAACTAGTATATTTTATTTTCTTAAACATAACCTATTATCATGATATCTCAAAATAGAAAATTGTGTGCCTTACTCGCAGTTCCTACAGTTATTCAGCAACTACGGCCCCTTTTATCTCCCCCCCCTCCCACACACACACATAAAGAAAAAAAGGAAGGGAGAGAGAGAGAGAGAGAGAGTTGCTTGCAAGACAATATTTTAGAAACCTAGCACTTCAACACACTTAGTAAAAGAAAGCGCTTATAAAACCTAAGGTTATACACTAGCTAATTCGAAACATACTAACACAGATCAGTTCAAAAAAAGCATACAATTATGACTGAATATGCAATGGCACATGTGAATGACGAGTAGCAAGTTTAATTAAAAGTTGTACACACAAAGAAATCTTGGACACATCGTATAACAAACTCACAGAAAGCCTATGCTTTTAAAAACATAAAACAGTATTTCCATTCATGTTTGTACTTGAAACCTAAAGAATTACCTTCAAGAGTCCAAGCGCTGCGAGGAGCATCAGAAAGCATCGAAGTAAGCACCGCAGATGCAGTAGCAGTGTGGTACGGCAACATCGACATCACGTTAACACTACTCAACTCTACAGGTGACCTTTTGCAATGCATACCAAACACCAAATCGTCGATTAGGAGTCCACGGGAAATAATTAAGCGGAATTCAATTTTGAATCTGACAGAGTTACCTGAAAATGCGAGCGGATAGCGGTTTTTGAGATGAGATGCGGAAAGGAGAGGGAGATGCCCTAGGCTTCACACCTATCCTGGGGGCGGAGCATCGGGCGGCTTTTGCGGCGGAGCGCAGGACTGACCTGGCGGCGAAGGTGGCCATGGTGGTTGCGGAAGTGTGCCGATGAGAAATGTAGGGCTTTGGTGAGGGTTTAACAATTGCACAAAAATTGCTGCGTCTTTTATGTTTGTTTTTCTTTTGTTTTCCTTCAGTTAAATTAAGGGGTAAGGTGCAAATAAACCATTTAATTATATTGTCACGTGCAGCATCTTAACTATTTTTGTGTCCAATCAAATATTTATTTTTTTAAATTTGGACAAATAAATACTTTGACTTTTGTATTTGGAACAAATAAACATTTCTTTTAATTTAACCACTATTGCCGATTCTTCTGATTTCAGATAAATAAGTAGAAAATAAAATAATGATCTAGCAACAAGAATTAGAAAGTATGTGCGTCTCAGTAATAGTCTCCGGCTCAACAAACTCATTTTTTCATAGCGGAACGACAACACATTGGCTTTTATTGACGAGGAACAATGTTAATTCTTGGTCAAATCTACTAATTCTGGATGTGTTTTAGTAATTGTGGCTTGACAGAAGTGTTTATTCTTTTAGTAGAAGAATGATGGTAGTAATTAAATTAACAGAAGT
>JAUEKW010193856.1:0-15685 GCA_032274785.1 Ajuga reptans | reverse complement strand
TGTATAACCTAAGGAAACTATAATTAATGAAGATAAACTTCATCAGACCTTTAGTTAATTATATAATATAGACCATGTATGCAGGGGTGTCACGTGGAATGGCATATTCATTCTACAAAAATAAAAGAATTACTATCTTTTGCATCCCACATCGATAATAGAAAATGAGTGACCGTCAAAGCTAGCCTATAAATAGAGTTATTTTCGTTCCTTATTAAAATCGAAAGACGCGGTATAAAGGATCAACTACAAAAATATATTAAGGGATTCCTTTAATTAGAAAGTTCTTATTAGTTTATTTTCGTCGGTCTTTGGAGGATCGGTGTGCTAGGGTTCGGGGAGTTGTATCATAATGTAATCTATTTTGAGGTATGACTTAATTGACTTCTCAGAATCGATTGGGCATAACCTCCAACGAGAAAAAAATTAAAAACAAAACTCAAAATGAAGCATTAACTTAAAATAATAACACGGCTTATTTAGTGATCACCTGCTATCAGCTTTCCTCAAATCAGCCTTCGATTTTCCTCCTTTCATTATGCAAATATTAGAACAAGGGAACAAAACTAGAAAATAAATTAGAGCCAACGATTTTTGGGAAGTTCCCATCCAAGCCAAAGCTGAATTCTGTAAAATCCAAGACAAAATAAAAGATGACTACTAAGTCCGATATATATAAATATCCAGACGTTGCCTGAGCATGACATGATTGCAAGCACGTTTCTAAGCAGAACAATAATGAAAGCCCACGAACAGCCCCGTAGATCAACTAATAATTATAAACAATTAATAAAACTAATAATTAAAAGTAATAAGGCCTAAGCCCATCATTACGTGTAATTAATATTCTTGCCACGCCTACGGTAAACATAGGCGTATCAACTCCCTCCTTCTCGAAATCAGCCTTGTCTGCAAGGAAAAAGTCAAGAAAATACGCCTGAGATGGACTCTCATCAACCCATGTAGCATCATCATCAGGATGGCCCACCCACGTCACCAACACTTGGGACGCGCGTGCATCCCCATGCCAAATCGTACGTAGCCGGCTGAAAGATAGCAGCATCGTTGCAATATTCAAGTTGAATAGTAGCACTTGCATCATGATCACCTACACTAGGCTTAAGCTGTGAAACATGGAACACATTGGGACAAACCCCCTCCAGAAGTAACAACCGATACGCTGCATGCTCGATCTACTAAGTCACTTCATACGGAGTAAAATAACGTGGGGCCAACTTTGAATTAAGCTGCTAAGTCACTTTAATACTAATTTCCAATCCTCCGCCGGGTGTTCTCCATTTGAGGCAGTTTAAGGTAATGGCGGTTGAATTGGTAGAGCGGGATGCAATTTTGTAAAAATCTCAAATTTCAGTTGGGACACGCATAACAATGTATGATGAAGGAGGCTAATAAGCGTCGTCGGGATGTTCACTTTGAGCTGGGCGATCACATTTTCTTCAAGTTGCAATCCTATCGATACGTCTCGAGGCAACAGTTCATGACCTTTGACTTGGCTTTCATCTCAATATGATTAGATGAACTCATGCGGAGCTTAGTACTCGTAGCGGCGAATAATGCCTTCCAAAAAATGCTAAGGAATCCGATCACACACTATCAACCGTGGTACTCAATATAAACCAACCACCTTCCAAGCGAAAATCAACCCTACCCCCAGGCAGTAAAAGGATGCGCGAGGCTCACAAGATGGGAGGCCTTCGAAAATCGCTCGACCACCACGAAAGTAGCATCAAACTGCTGCGAACGGGGAAGACCCGTAATGAAATCCATACTGATATCCTCCTAAACCTAGTCTGAAATCAACAACGGCTGCAACCGCGCAGCAGGGGATCGCATATCCACCTTGCTACGCTGGCAAGACAGACACTCGGACACGAACTGATTGACTGTCTTCATCATATTTAGCCAATAGATATTAGTGGCCAGACACCGATACGTAGGATTGGCGACTGCGTGACCCTCGGATAGGGTTGAGTGGAACTCAGTAAGCATGCGCCACACCCACTTAAAACTTGAAGAATAGCAAGACGATCCTTGTAGTACAAAATATTGTTAACCACTTGAAATGGCTAAGTAACCTTGCCCCCTGCCGCAAGAACACACACAATTGGACCGTAATAAGGATCTTGCTAAATGTCCTGATGAAGTGCCTCCTATTCCACCCACTGTGGTACTGACATAGCGACCAAGTGGATCTCTGATCACGCTGAGATAGAGCGTCTGCTGCCATATTCGACATCCTAGATTTGAACTCGATGTCTACTTCATACCCAATTAACTTTGTGACCCAATATTGCTGAGCCGAAAATGTGATAGGTTGCTAGAGCAGATACTTCAGACTATGGTGGTTAGTGCAGAAAATAAACTTCCATCCGATAAGGTAGGGCCTGCAATACAAAAATGCCAAAATTGTTAGAACAAGGGAATAGAACTAGGAAATAAATTGGAGCCAACCATTTTTGAAAAATTCCCATCCAAGCTGAAGCCAAATTATGTAAAATCCAAGATAAAAGAAAAGAAGACTCCTACGTCGGATATACATACATATTCGGACGTTTCCTAAGCAGGAAGTATTGAAAGCCCACGGACAGGCCCGTGGATCAACTAATAATTATAAAAATTTAATAAAACTAAGAATTAAAACTAATAAGTCCTAAGCCCATAACTAAAACAATAGGTGTATCAGCAGCACTCCAAACAATAGCTATATCAGGAACACTCCAAACAAAAACGTGAAAAGTGAAATCAAGTTTAAAACTAAGAAAATAAAAAAACCAAAGGAAAATGCAGCGAAAAGAAAACATTGAACGCTTTATGTGTGTGGCAGACCTCAAGAGCACTAATTTCAGGGGATTCATGAGGAAAACAGTTCACCCTTAAAAAGAAAAGTCAAACACGGGATCTCAGTATAATTAACGTTTTTGAGTAACTCAAAAACCCAATCTAAATCCAAGGCAGGCGGTAAAATCCTTTATCATATTCTGATAGCAATATAAAAGGATTGGCACATTTTGATATGCTAAGTTACCGGTTCTTCAACGATAAATCGAGAATTGGTTTACAAGGAAAAACCTAGCTTAAACCAGAAACTTCCCAATATCACCGTCCATTGTGATTATCCAACTACTCCTACCGTATACTTGCTACTCAATCAACAACACGATCCTTTACGGGTGGAAAATTAAAATTACTAAATAAACAATATGTATCAATAATTGCAACATTACGAAAGCAAAGCACATGCAAATAATTAGGAAAAAGGAAAATCTCCAAAAATCAGTGCAGTTGTAACAAAAATTAAAGAAAGAACTTACCAAAACTAATATTTCACGGATTCCTGCCGCCGCCAGATCCTCGGTCTTGTGCAGTGAGCATGAAGTTTTGCCGCCTGAGTTTGGAAGGAACCTTTAGCTTTGGCAATGCACCATGGGCTAATTGAGCACTGATTTCTTCATAAGCCTTAATAGCAACACGAAATTGAGAATTTACAATATAGTTTTGAACAGAAAGCAGCCAAGAGCAATCACAGAGCTAAAGCAGCCCTCAACCTCCAGCGACCTAGGGTTACCACGAGAGAATTTCCAGTGTGAGAAAGAAAAAAATATCAATAGGTGGATTTAATTATTTACGGGAGAATTGATTTTTGATTCGGTAATATGTCGGTGAATTTTATTTTTTAAAGTTTTCTTATTTTTATCGATATATGATATATGGTCGTCAATTCTGTTGATACTTAACGACATAATCTTTTTATCCATAAATCCATCACTATTTTGACTTTTCACATTCTGTAATAGATCTTCACTCTAGCTCTTCATCTCTCTACGACCTATTACTACCAATCAAATATTCGAGGCTGGCGTATCCAGTATGGTGCAAGGGCGCCATATACAATATATAAGAAAAATAGTAGTAGAAATATTCTAAGATGTGGTGTTGGATATGCGGTTAATGGTTTGCAGTTTAGATCTAGGGAAGAAAGAGAAATTATTACCCAAAGTTCCATTCTGCACAAACATAAGGGCCAATACGGAGATGAGCATATAGCCCTGCTTTCTGAATGGTCTTTATAAACTTTACCAAATCATATCTCCCTTCAAAATTGTACTGAAACACACACAGAAAAGCATTTATAGAAACACAACTTCTCTCCAAATTAAAGACAAACCAGGCCAAAAACCATCAATTCTAAGAAAATTAAGGAGAAAGAGTAGTACATTGCCAGGAGAAGGTTCGTGAACGTTCCAAAATACATAAGTCTCAATCACATCCAGACCTCCTTCTTTAGCCTTGTTAATCAGATCTTCCCACATCTAAACACAAAAATGCATCCCATCCTAATAATATGCAACTTTATAAATTAAAAAAACAAAAAATCAGGACAATACCATCACTTTTAACATCATCAAGAGAGGAATAAGTACTACTGACTTCAATGATTGGCAAGGCTTCTGGACCTATAGAATAATTACCATCAATACCAGAAATGCACAAATGTATGCTCTGCAATCTGAATTGTCTATATGACCATATAGAAGGAAATAAATAAAGATAAAAAAATTATAATAGAGCACTAGAAAGAAGCAGAAAAGGTAAGGAAGATTCAAGAAATTCAAAAGCTTTGCTCGAATTTGGTTGTTGTTCCATATAATTGAAAGTGCACCTCATATGACCGCCTCAAATTAAAATATCATTTTCCAGAGATTGCAAATGACGTAGACTTGCAATTTTCCAGCATTTAAACAACATACTTTCGCTACCAGACTTTCTAACTTTGCATCAGAAAGAGCTTATGATAATGAATCTATGGCAGTGCACAAAAATAATCACCCATTGTGATATGTCTTCAACAAAATAAATAAATTTCAAAATACACCAAATTGGTACTTTGTTTCCACACAAAGAAATCGAAACAATACAAATACATGTAGAGAGATTGATAAAGCAACGTACAAGCCATACAGCACAACGTACATACAACAGTCAACTATATCAGCTCAAATAAAAACCTATTCAGTTTGATGTTGGCTATCATACCAGGGAAGAGATAAAAAGCTCGACCGAGTGACAAATTAGTGTTTCCACAGGCTCGATCGTGGAGAGAATCGAGAAGCTCCGATTGTCCGTACTTCAGCTTGCGCCCGACGATGATTTCGCAGTTTACGCATTTAGAGAGGAGGGGAACGGTGGCGAGCTTGTGGCGGCGCTCGTGATAGAGAGAGAGAGAGGAGAGAGAGAGTGGAGAGAGCGAGAGACCAAAAGCAACGAATTGGGGAAAATTTGAAACTATAGTCTCCCAAGGGAAAAAAATAAGGAAGTTTGAGATAATTTATTGTTTTTTTTTTTTAGAAACAATAATTTATTGTTTCAATAAAGCTTAGTAAATAATAGTGTCCCAATAGTAACTTTTAAATTCACTTACCAAAATTCTCATAAAAATAAGTGTTCCAATAGGTGATTTTTGTTGTAGTGCTTATTCTAAAAATGTCGTCAAAAACCTTGAATGAACTTATAAATTCTTAAACATCTTATTATAAAATATTTTGGAGAGCTTATAAACTTATCCAAACGATCTTTAAGTTGAACCTGTGTGAACAGTTGTTAATGACAAAATTTTAATTGGTACACATATGCTTTGTTCTTTATGTGTTGCATTGAGTTTTTCATCTAAAAATAAAATAAAACCGAGTACATCTGTTGTTGACTACTAAAACCAAAAAAAAAAATTATAGAAGATAAATAATTTATTTATAGTCTCATATTCAATTATAAGATTGTTACCATATAATACATGTGCTTGTTAATATTATAAAAATCTAAGTAATTGTTCTATAATTTTACTTTTTCAATCTATACTAACTATTATTATGTGTATGTTTTATGTACATGGATATTACATTAAGTGATGATTAGCACAACAATTCGTGTATTGTCTGAGCGATATTGAAGAAAAAAGAAATCAAATTGCCTGAATGTAGCAATAGCTAAAGATAAGTCGGGTCTTAATTAACTTCATTTTAATTTGCATGCTTATCTGGTTTCACATTTATCTATATGATTGCAAACATGCGATATCTAATAGGAAGTAACACTTATGTGACCAATATGTATGGATCATCTAATGTGCAATGATTTGATCCAAATCTAATTTTAAAAAAGCTATTAGGTTTTCTCGAAAAACTATTACTTTATCACGAAAAAATATTAATCGCTGGAAAATGGATCTACATGAATAGACTTTAAATTTTTTATATTTTTTAGTTAGCTCCTTTTTTTAGGCCCACTCAATAATGTGGTGAAAAAGTATCACTTAATTGGCAAAAGTATTAATTTTTTTAATATACTTTCATTCATACTTTTATTAAAACAAGTAATATTTTTGGCCAATTAAGTGACACTTTTTTGGCATAAAGGTAATACTTCTAGAATTAGTCTGACCCGTTCACATAAAAGATCAAGGCATATGTGGTGTTGGAATAAATGGTACATAAAACCATAAATTAAAACCCTAGTGCATTAGCTAGAGATCAGTGGTTACTTACATTGATTTGTAGAGGAAATGATCTTCACCAAGCTCCGATCTACGTACAATGATACTCGTATGATCAAGACAAGACCACTAAGGACCTTGTCTATCTTTCACAACCCGATTTACATTTCTACTGTATGTATGTTTTCTCTTTTTGAGAGAGTGAAGTTGTCAGTGTGAAGAATGAGAGAGGAGCGTATGATTTCTTTTCTTACATAGAAATCTGGTGGAGGAAAGGTTGACATTATGTTACTGTAATTAAGGAGAATCAATCTACCTTAATTTCCTCTCCTTCCATAATGGATTACTCTCTCTCCCAAATACATCTGGATACAACTTAATTAATTATATCCGAATATGGACCAATGGGCCCACCCCATGGGCGGCCCAATAATTAATAATTAACCAAATTATAATTAATAATTAAGCCCAACGCTGCCCCATGCAGGTAGGACGTTTAGCTTATCCGTACAACACATATTCAGTTCATAGTGGCAAATGGGTCGTGTGATCTGCAAGTATATGAGCTCGGCATGCTATACAACTGGTTAAGGCTATATGGCAGCTCAACTGGCTTACCGAAAGACACCCACAACTCGACATGCACCCAAGTTAACTTCCTATCTACATGAGTCGATATATCTCCTATCCCTAATGAGAGCATATATGACCATACGACTTCCTCTTGTATCCAAGTCATGTCCTAGACATGATTGACCGGTCTCATGATACTATGCAATGCGTAAATAAAAGATAATCTTCCCTTTTACTAGCATCTTTTAACTATCCCTTAGCTGCTTTCCTAGACATATGCCGCATCACAGTATTTTTATCATGACTATTGGTATAATGTTAAAGTAGCAACACTAAGAGACAAGCTCAAGATTTAGCAAAAATTCCCAAGGGCACCCATGAGGCAGTAAAACCTCTAGGTCTCACACACAATGAGGAAGCAGAGATCCATTCCTCATTACCTTGATGGATCACAAGAGCACACGTAGTATGAAGTATGTGTTACGATATTCTTCTCTTCTTATAAGAGTGTATGCCTTTAATTTTTAATATTGTACAAATCACAGTCCAATTGTACCCCAACACTTAACTTGAGTTTTGAAATAGTGAGCTCTCACAAACTCTCGATTTGGGTCCATACGAGTTTGAAATAGATCATTGCAAAATCTATTTCGATTATCTAATAATCTCATCCCTTAAAATGCCTAGTGTAAGAGGTGATTTCTTGTGTGGGTAAGCCAATCAGACTCGTTGACATATCTTTAGTGGAACAATCAAAATGTTCCATGTACATACACAACATTGTATTGTTGATCAAATAGCATTAACCAAAGATGGTCAAGTCTAAAAATAATCAATCATCATCAAATCCTACGTAACCCTAGTGCCCTAACATGTTTCACAAAAACCTCCCTAGGAATGGGTTTAGTGAAGGGATCAGCTACCATTTGATGCGTAGAGATGCATTCCATCGTGATTTCCTTCTTTTCTATGATATATCTTACAAAGTTGAACTTTTTGTCTATGTGTTTGACTCTTCCATGAAATTTAGGATCTCTCGAGTAGACTATGGCAGCTTGGTTATCACAATGTATCACCACTGCCCTTATAGGAGTGCGCGATACTCCCAAATGTTTTAAGAATCTCTTTAGCTAAATAGCCTCTTGTACTGCAGATGCACATTCCACAAATTCAGCTTCCATGTGGACAATGCTACACAAGTTTGTTTCTTGCTGAATCATGATATGTCGGGACGTGTACACATCATCGCATACATCAAACTCTAACTGTGTTGGAGTATGGCATTTATGACATTTCATCTTTCTCTTGTTGAGTCTTAGGATACATATCACGGCTAAGTGATTCCCCTTTGACCATAGGAGTATTCATGGGTTTGTAATTTTCCATGTTGAATCATTTTAGGAGTTTTCCTATGTAAGCTTCTTTTGAAAGCGCAAGCATTCTCCTTGAACGATTCCTATGGATTTTCACACCAAGTATGTATTCTGCCTCAGCCATGTCTTTCACCTCAAAGTTTGAAGATAACCATTTCTTAATGGCATCAGATACTCTTTGCCATTTCCAGCCAATAGTATGTCATCCACATACAGAGATAGAATTACAAAATTCTTATTGTGATGCTTCTTATAGACACAATGGTCATCATCTATCATGACAAAGTTATTTGAGATAACCGTATTATGAAATCTCAAATACCATTATCTAGAATATTGCTTTCGTATGTAAATTGACCTTTTGAATTTACAAACCTTTTCCTCTTGGATTGAAAGAACGAAATCTACTGGATGTTGCATGTAGTTTCTTCTACCAATTCCCCATTGAGGAAATCAGTTTTAACATCCATCTGATGTAACTCCAAATCCATATTCACTACTATTGTTAGAAGCAGGCAAAATCGTGGCAAACCTCACTACGGGAGAAAAGGTTTCTTCATAATCTATACCCTCTTATCGGTATAACATTTCACTACTAAGCGAGCTTTATACCTTTCGATAGACCCATCGGCCTTTCATCTTATTTTGAGAACCCATTTGTTCCCAATAGCCTTACGTCCATTAGGAAGATCTACAAGCTCCCAGACCTTGTTTGATCTCATCGACTCTAGCTCTTCTTCCATTGCAACTCTCCATTGGTCTTTGGCTAGACAAATTAAAGCCTCTTTCACAGACATAGGCTCTTCTTCATCTACTAATGGCGTTGAACATGCAAAGGACATAGTTTCAAACTCTTACTTGTTTCTTGTAGACATGACAAGTGCATGCCTCTCCACGTCAAAATGACATTTAGGTGCACGCTTCCTAGCAGTTTTTCGAAGCTGTGAGTCATCCAGAATGGAATCACTCCCATTCAGATCCACATCAACATCCTGAGCTAAATAGCTCCCACTTGGATTGAAAGGGGTGTGATCCTCTTGACTCTCTTTTGAAAGATCACCAACTTCGAATAAAGGTTCTGTATTCTTAATACTACCCTTGCTAGGATTCATTCTCCAAGAAAGTAGCATTTCTTGACTCAATCTCAGTTAGTGCAGCATCTTTATGATCTCCAATGAACACATAACTTTTTGACTGCTCACTGTATCTAATAAAGATACATTTCTTGTCTCTAGGTCTGAGCTTACCATACTGAGTTTGATTGTCATGTATATAAGCTGATGACCTCCATGTCCTAAGGTTATTAAGGTCTGGTTTTCTACCATTCCAAAGTTCATAAGGTCTGGTTTTCTACCCTTGCTAGGAAATTTAAAAAAGTTTCTTGCTGCACCATGAGATGGTGCCATTGTTGAGCAAGAAAGCGTAATCGGAAGTGAATTTATGTTCGTCTACCTTACCACCCCAATCATCATCAGTGTATCCTTTCATACATAAGTTATCGGGACATGTAAACGTCATCGCATACATTAAACTCCCAACTGAGTTGGAGTATGGTACTTGTGACATTTAATCTTTCTCTTGTTGAGTCTTAGGACACATATCACGGCTACCTTTGACCACAGGAGTATCCACGGGTTTGTAGTTTTCCATGTTGAATCATTTTACGAGTTTGACTATGTAAGCTTCTTGTGAAAATGCAAGCATTCTCCTCGAAAGATTCCAATGGATTTTAATACCAAGTATGTAGTCTGCCTCACCCATATCTTTCATCTCAAAATTTGAAGATAACCATTTCTTAATGGCATCCAGATATTCCTTGTCATTTCCAGCCAATAGTATGCCGTCCACATACAGAGATAGAATTAGGAAATTCCTATTGGAGCGCTTATAGAAACAATGGTCCTTATCTATCATGACAAAGTCATTTGAGATAACCGTATTGTAAAATCTCAAATACCATTGTCTAGAATATCGCTTTAGTCCGTAAATGGACCTTTTCAATTTACAAACCTTTTCCTTTTGGGCTGAAAGAACGGAACCTACTTGTTGTTGCATGTAGATTTCTTCTTCCAACTCCCTATTGAGCAAAGCAGTTTTAATGTCCATCTGATGCAACTCCAAATCTATATTCGCTACTATTGTTAGTAGCAGGAAAATCGAGGCAAACCTGACTATGAGAGAACATGTTTCTTCATAATCAATACCCTCTTGTTGGGTATAACCTTTAGCTACTAAGCGAGCCTTATACCTTTCGACAGACCCATCGGCCTTTCTTTTGATTTTGAGAACCCATTTGTTGCCAATAGCCTTACATCTATTAGGAAGTTCTACAAGCTCCTAGAACTCGTGTGACCTCATTGACTCTAGCTCTTCTTCCATTGCAACTCTCCAGTGGTCTTTGGCTGATAAGTTAAAGCCTCTTTAAAATACTTGGGCTTTTCTTCATGCAAAAGACATAGTTTCAAACTCTTCCTTGTTTCTTGTAGACATGGCAAGTGCATGCTCCTCTATGTCATAATGACATTTGGGTGCATGCTTCCTAGCAGTTTTTCGAAGTTGTGAGTCATCAGGAATGGAATTACTCCCATTCAGATCTACATCAACATCCTTAGCTAAATCGCTCCCACTTGGATCAAAAGGGATGTGATCCCCTTGACTCTCTTTTGAAAGATCATCAACATCGAATAAAGGTTATGTATTCTTAATAATACCCTTGTTAGGAAATTTATTCTCCAAGAAAGTAGCATTTCTTGACTCAATCTCAGTTAGTGCATCATCTTTATGATCTCCAATGAACACATAACTTTCTGACTGCTCACTATATCTTATAAAGATACATTTCTTGCCTCTATATCTGAGCTTACCCTACTGACTTTGATTGTCATGTATATAAGTTGATGACCCCCATATCCTAATGTTATTAATGTCTAGTTTTCTACCATTCAAAAGTTCATAAGGAGTCGTACTAACTAATTTGAAGGGCACTATGTTTAGCACATATGTAGCAGTCAACAGTTCATCTCCCTAAAAAGATATTGGTGGATTCTCTTGTGCTAACATGGATCTTACCATTTCCAACAACGTTTTATTCATTCTCTCAGGAATACCATTTTGTTGTGGTGTATAACGAGTAGTCAGTTGTCGGATAAGCCCTTTTTCATTACACAATTCCTTGAACTGTTCGAACAAGTACTCACGTCCTTTATCCATTCTCAATGCTTTTACTATCCTCTCCTTTTGATTTTCTATTTCATGTAAGTAGCGTTTAAAGCAATCTAATACCTCGGACTTATGAGAAATCAAATAGAGATGACCAAAACGCGAGTAATCATCTATGGAAGTGATGAAATAATAAGCTCCATGCATTGGCCTTACACTCATAGGGCCACAAATATCAGAATGAACTAATTGCAATGGAAATTGAGCTCTGATTGCTTTACCAAATGGCTTTCTAGTCATCTTGCCGGCAAGACAATGTTCATAAGTAGACAAAGAGACTTTAGAAAGTGGACCCAATAGCCTTCTTTCACTAGCCAATTCATCATGTCTTGCCCAATGTGACCTAGTCTAGCATGCCAAATATTATCATTTATAACATCAAAACAAGTACCATCAAGAGAAACAGGTGCCATCAAGAGAAACAACAACCTTGTCCTTTTGAAACAATAATTCATAAGCCAATCTAAGAACAAAAACAGAGATAAGATTTCTTCTAAT
The DNA here is from genome assembly GCA_032274785.1 of Ajuga reptans. Lineage (NCBI taxonomy): Eukaryota > Viridiplantae > Streptophyta > Magnoliopsida > Lamiales > Lamiaceae > Ajuga > Ajuga reptans. The sequence goes on along the minus strand of JAUEKW010193856.1, from coordinate 3,514 downwards.
CTCCGAAGCAAAAAGGACATCATGTAGGATAAGAGTGCGCCCACTGGCTAACTCGAGCTTGCAAGTCCCAATTCCCTTGATTTCAACTCGAGCATTGTTTCTACATAAATCTATCTTGTCCCCGCTGGAACTTGACGGAAATCTACAAATGCTCCTCGATCTCTAGTCACATTGTACGTAGCCCCTAAGTCTACAATCCATAAAGGATAAGATTCAGTGAGTAAAACGGTATTAGAGACATACACAATGCTCATAGAAGAGTTAGAAAGATCAACCTTGTCCCGCTTGGGCTCAGAGCACTCACGTGCAAAAGTGACCAATTTTATCACAGTTGAAGCATTTCATCTTGCTCTTATCTTTCTTCTTCTTGTTCACATTTCTTTTCATGTTTTTCTCAGCATTGGCCTGTAAGCCTTTACCGGCATTCCATCCATTCCTTCAGTCTTCTTCCCCATATTGCCTTTTTTAGTTCCTCTTACGTTTAAAGCCCGAAGCCTTTTTTAAACTGGATTCGGCAACTAGAGCACTTGAGACAGACCTTGCAACTCTGAGCTGCTCGTACTCAAGTTCAACATGATAAGCGGCAACCTCAGTTTTTTATGCTCTCATTATGGGTCAGATTGACCTTCAAGGGCTCCCATTTGTCGGGAAGTGACCGGATCAGTGCTTGGATTTGTTGCTCGTCAGAAAGAGCATGCCCAGCTTCCATCAACTCCCTGATCATGTTAGACATCATACATATGTATTGCCTAATTGTGTGATCAGCCTGCTTCTTATAAGTATCAAACTTGATGGTCAGCTGCCTCAAACGAGTGATCGAGGTTCCACCATACTTCTTACACATATATACCCAGATATCTTGAGCAGATGGGTGTTGGTCACACTAAGGAATCATATCATCGATGACTGAGCTCACCAAAATCCCACGCGCAGTGGAATTTTTTTTTTCCATGCTGCGTAGGCCTCTTGGTCTTGCCTCCCTTGAGTTCCAGTTCCATCACCAAGGTCTGCCAAGACATGGTCTATTGCCTCCAATGTGTCTTGTTCATCCAAGACATACCATATCTTATGACGCCAAGTGTCATAGTTATCGCCATTCAATTTGTCACCTTTGTTCAAATTAGCGATAATGCATTTTATTGTTGGTCTAATCATAAAAAATGATTATCAGTCAATACAGTAATTATGTACAGTAAAGTTCCATGTTCATCCACCTAACATCCATCATAATCCAACACAGAATCACCTTCGAAAAATAGCTTAGAGCTATTAATCATCGGCTAAACTTAGCATTTTCCTTAAAATAGATTCAGCTAAAAAACATAAAACTTTTAGATTTTTGTTATATGACATGATAAGATTATCCAAAACTCCAACTCAAACAAGCAATATACAACAAATAAACATAAACAATGAAACGTCATAAAAATATTCAACAATAATCCACGATGTTAAAAAACATAAGAAAATTGTTGTATCAACTGAAACCAAAAAGACTAAAACAATAACAAGTCTGACTCTTCAAGACTCAACACGTAAAAACTTCAGATTCGTGAGTCATCTTAAGTTCTTTATGACTCTTCCTAGACAATATGTCAAATCTTTTTATCTCCTCAAAGTAACTTTGTTGTGAGCCAACATTGAACTTGATTTGAGCTAAGGGATCAGAAACTAGGTTGCTTATGTATCGACTATTCCCGAGACAGCATAGCCTTAAGGGAGAAGTGCTCAAACTTCAAACTAGGACTTATCCCTAGCAATGCAGACCTGCCTATGTTAGTTCGCCAGTCTTTAAGCATTTTTTGGACTATGTTAGGGCCGTCAATGAGAACATGACATCCCTTGCTAACAGTCGTGTTATACTCCTCAAGCCTTTGTAAGGCCTTCATCCAACCTTCCTCATACTCTTCAGAAAGTGAGGATGGCCATAAGTCTTTAGAGGCAAAACTGTGACTCAGTTGCATGGATCATTGTCCAAGCCATTAGGAGACGTAGATGTGTCCACATCTTGAGCAAGGTCAAATAGTGTTTGGGAAGTGTGCGCTCAGGCATCATCAGATAATACTAGAACTCGATCAGATTATTCTGAGCATTGGCTATCTCGCGTTTATTAAGAGTTCTTCTTATCCTTGCCCTATAAGAATAGGGAGATCAGTTTCAAAACAAGTCATTTTAAAGTAAAATACATGAACACTCACTAACGCAAAAAAGAAACTCGGTTTCAATAAATTATATTATCAGTCAAGTATTCACAAGTGTTTTAGGAATTTGTTTCCAACCTCCCACTATCTCAAGGACCCACACGGCATAAGAAGAACAATCAAAGTTGAAAGTTCTTTTCACAAAGACCTTTTAATGGCATATATGCCCTCAAAAAGTAAACAAAACAATCAAATACTACTCCACACACTTCATACACGTACCCACGTCCCTTCAACGACCTACACGTGTCCATACATGTGTCCCATGCATCTCACAGACCCACCATGCGCTCACACGCACCTCTCGCTGGCCAAGGCACACCTCCACGCACTACTATGAGCAATTACGGGCCGGCCGACCGCTGGTGGTCCGGTGGTGGTTTGGCGACTGTACGGCAATGGTCCGATGAATGGTTGATGGTTGTCCGGCGGTGGTCCATTGACCAGCCGACGGTGATCCAATCACCAGCCGGCGTGGATCGTTGATCATGTCAGTGCTGACATGGCACACGTGGCACCATACAATTGGTCCACGTGTGTTGACTCAGCTGCTGACGAAGCCCTAGCTGACCAACCCCACGACCATGCGCCCAAGCCGCTCGTTTTCAACACACACTGCCACACCGTCGGTTTTAGCCGATTGGGTTCTGTCTAGCTCCCCTAAATCGACCATTCTGGTTCAAATGATATGCTCAGATTTATAATCACACAACTAGAAATGCGAATTTTTAGCAACAAAACACAATAGGGAGAGTGATGGATAAAAAATCAGAAAATATAATTAATCCTTTTCCAAAAATCCGTCAAATAATACACAATATATGCAAATAAGTCCAGGAAACAAAAATATTCACAGAATATTCATACGGACTCCAAATATTACAAGACCAGTATGTACTTTCTACATGTAAAATATCGAACAAATCCATCACCAAGAAACCCTAATGATATGTACTTTCTACTGTATGTATGTTTTCTCTTTCAGAGAGAGTAAAGTTGTCAGTGTGAAGAATGAGAGAGGAGCGTATGATTTCTTTTCTTACGTAGAAATCTGGTGGGGGAAAGGTTGACATTATGTCACTGTAATTAAGGAGGATCAATCTACCTTAATTTCCTCTCCTTCTATAATGGATTCAACTCTGTAACGACCCACTTTTCGTAATATTTTTAATACAGACATTTTTCCATAAATCACTAATAAATAATAAATAAAAAAAACAAAATTAATACAATTATTCCAAAGAAAATAAATGAATAAACAACAAAGCAGTAATTCATATTTCAAATACTAAAATGGATAAAATAAGCCAAAT
>JAUEKW010193747.1:0-15697 GCA_032274785.1 Ajuga reptans | reverse complement strand
AATTTCTATAACTTCTAGATTTTTAAAATTATTTTTATATTTAATTTCCAGATTTTTAATATTATTTTTATAAAAAATTACTGAAATACCCTTCAATCGCCGGAAAAAATACTATAGGTTGAAATCGGATAATCTTGCAAACTACAGGTTAAAAACGGAGACAAAAAATAGTTTAGGTACTAAAATGAAAAAACGGCTATAGTACAGGTTGCTTTTTGATATTAACCCTTTTAATTAATATTGAGAATACAATTTGCTTGTTCGATTTAAATTAAGTTATTTTATATTAGGGAAGTGATTCAAATCAAAGGTATTGGGTTCAATAAGTCTTACTTTTTCATATTTCCTTGTTTTAAATACTATTATATAATATATTGTGATGATGAGATGTCTTGTTTAAGGTAATTACAGTATTACACTTTGTCATTCATAGCAGCATACAAATAGAGAACAGTATGGTCCACATTCACTCCTCTTTTGTATATTGGATCTACAGTTTTTCTGCCCTGGGGGATTTCTCTCTCAATACTAAAAGTCGAATAGCGGGCAATCCGATTTTGTTCATAGAATTAGAGGAAATCCGATACTCGGAGACACATCTACAAAAGATTCCACAAAGAAATGATGATCCTAACTGTAGAAGTTGGGTCATTCAAATATAACCTGCTCTGGCTGGCGACTTAGCTAACTATTTCCTCATCTGTGTAAAGAGTTCGGAGGGAGGTCTTCCAGCTACTGAACCGCTACCAAACGAAGAAAACCCACCACTACCTGCCTGATTGCCGAAACCTCCAAACCCGCCGCCACCTTCAAAATTTTGCACAACATAACCAGTTAGGCCAACGAAACATGTACATTTACTCCAACCACACTAAATAACATAACCACCAACGGTTTATGGAACCACGGGGGCCTTTAACATAATTCCAGTAAGGAGCATCGAGCAACTAATTTACTTCTCATGAAACTCACATTTCGTACATAGATTGATTGCACTTTCTCCTAGAACAACAGAGAAGTGACAAAATCTTGAATTAGATTATTAATCATGGAGCAGTTACCTGAAGCGGCACCAGCAAATCCAGCTCCAGCAGTTGCTGCAGCAGCAAATCCTCCACCTGCAGTTGCAGCAGCTGCAAATCCTCCACCGGCAGGTGCAGCAGAAGCAAAACCACCACCACCTGCTGCCAGACCAGCAAATCCACCACCTGAAGCAGCAGCAGCAAATCCACCACCTGAAGCAGCAGTAGCAAATCCACCTCCAAAACCACCACCAGACATACCCGTGAACCCACTACCAAAACCACTTGCAGGTGCAGCGTTGCTTCCAGGTAGACCAGTTCCAATCTGCCTCGACTGTCCAAAACTACCAAGCACTGAGCCTAGTGCTTGTTGGCCTGCTCCTACTTGTGCGGGCTGGCCAAATCCACCTGCACCTGAAACTTGACCAGGAACTCCAGAACTAAATCCACCGGAAGAGTTCATAGTTGTTGGCTGCAAAGGTTGGAGAGGTTGCGGTGATTGGAAGTTAAAGGATGCAGGGCGGAACAGTTCACCACTGGGAGTAGACATTGTAAATGGAGAAGTGGAAAAAGTTGTATTTTGGTTGAGGACTCCTACACCGAATGGATTTGCTTTTGGAGTAGTTGAATTCTGTGTTGACCCAATCCCAAAACCACCAAAGTTTGCAAACCCAAATTCAGTTGTCTGATTTGTCTCAGGGGCTTCCTCCTCCATTTCCTCCTCATGAGAAGAATTCAAAGCAAAGGTACCGGTACTTCCATTAATTCCTTCACTTGATACTGCAGCTGTTGGAAGAACTTCAGTTTTGGAACGCATTTCTACTTTAATATCTGATGCAACAGCAGAGGAATTCTTCAATGAGCCACCTATATCATCTTGGCTCTCAGATTTTGGATTGGTTGACAATTCCGTCAGAGTGGGCAATGCCGACGGTCCAAGTTTCAAACTGGACATAGAAATTGGCACCTCAGGCTGTGAAGCTGAAGTCTCAGTTTTATCACCTGTTTCAGTTTTTGAAGGCATATTATCAACCTTAGTCTGTACCTCTGATATAGCCTCTGTATTTGAGCCATATAACACACCAGAAGGAAAAGACGACGAAGTCGGTGACTCTGAATTAACAATACTTGAAGAAGAGGACACGGATGAACTGCTCCCACGAGTCAAGGAAGGTAATGTAGAAGGAAAAGTCAAGGCGGAAGTAACTGATTGCTGAGACTTTGATCCCTCTTGCTTTGTGACTACACTCGCTTCGGAGCTCTTAGGAGTTGCAGGTAATATGGTTGATGAATTCGGTTTTGACACCAATGAGGCAGGTGATGGATAATTGTTACGTGAAAATAATGATGAACCTGGAACTGATTGTAATGGGCTCGAAGCTGATAGAAAATCATTAGGACGGCTTGTATCCTCTGAGTTTCTACCAAATAAACCCTTCTCTGATACCTTAAGGTCAGAACTAAAAGCAGATGTCGGAGTGGGGGGAATTTTAGCATGAGATATTGTAGTCTCAGACAGTTCTTTTGTGTTCTTCTGATCCCAGGATGTGGACTTTGAAAACCCAAACTTAAAGCGATCTAAACTCGCAGTGGAATCTGAGGCTGAAGTCAGAGATTGCTGAGGCAACTGCACAGACATGGATGGTAATTGATGGAAGCTTGTATCAGACTGCTGGACGAGTACAGATCCGATCGAAGTGGAAGGATAGTTCTTGCTAGTAGACGTTAGGGTGCTCTTTGATTTTTCATCAGCCAGCCTGAGAGCACCCAGTACACTATTTTGAGTGGTCCTTGTCTCCAGTGTGGGAGGTGGTGGCATTGAAGAAAAACTTTTTGCAGATAGCATTTGGACTCCACGATCTTGAATTTCAGCTGTCCTATGGTACAAGGATGTTGGTGTGCTTTCACTGAACCGTTCTGCTGATGCTTCAGCATACCCTGTGCCGGTTCAAAAAATAGTCAATTTGTGAGAACTTCATTTGAAGCATGAGATTACAGAATCACATTACAGATAAAGCTTCACTAATACCTTTGCTTTTGTAATGGTCCTGAGAGGCTCCAGAGATATTCAGAAGTGACGAACGGGCAACCTCTGATTTCATTGATGACTGAGGACTGAGATATTGCTTGCCAACGTTTAAGAATGACCGACTTGAACTCCCTTTCTCATTATCTTCTTTTTGCATTCTTTTAAGAATTGTTTTTGGAGGGTCAAAGCTTGCCCAACTCTGCATGTAGTTGTTGTTAGTAATGCATCACAACTCAAACAAATTCTTGGATAACAACATTTCCAAAGGGTCACCTCGCACCCCCTACCCCCAAAAAAGAAGAATGACATTTTCGAAGGGACGAGAGAGAGAGAAGTTAAAAGGGACAACAAATGAAGCAGATCTGTTAACTACATTCCTTTAATTTAAAGAGATGAAAGGAAAATGCATACTTTTCTTAAAATCTCACGGTGGCCTATATTGGCACTTGGTGCATTTTATACATGCTCATAGAAATTATTAATGTGCAACGATCGCAAGTACCTATCCAAGTTTTCATTTGTCCCGATCATATAGTTATAGTAACATGCCAACTTTGCCATAAAACCCATCCATAGATTGAAACATGAATATCGCTAAAAATATATTGTCTTCCACCAAGAATCATTGTAAGATGTCATTTAGCAATCAAGCAAATAAATATGCACATATAGTATAATCTAGGGTTAATTACCATAAAAATTACTACCTTTAATTCACTTTTCAATTGCAACATGACCTTTAAAACTTATTAATGGTTGTCACCAACTATGAATCTTCAATTACATCATCGACTACATTTTTTTATATCTAATTGCATCACCACCACTACCATTAGATACGTCGTGACAGGATCGTGCAACATCTATAACCTATTCTATCATCCATTGCTACAATTGTAGTGAATCGGAGATCAAAGTTATGGTCCCTTCCACTCTCAATTAACGGCAGTGGAAGTGGTGGATTGTGACATTGGTGGAGGGTAAATGAAAGTCTCATCAAGGCGCATTTAACGATGGCGGTGGCGACACAATCATGTATCAAAAGATATGGTCGATGTTGTAATTGGAAAAAATCTATAGTTAATGACAAACATTGATAAGTATCAAAATTCGTGTATTGAAAATTGGATCAAAAGTCTTGATTTTTTTTTTTGTAATTAACCCTATAATTAACTCACGATGAAGCATCAAACAGATCAGAAAGCAACATTACCCGGTCAAAAGAGTCTCGGCGCCGCCTTGTAGTTTCTGGTTCACTGCCCTTGGCAAAACTGGCTTGGTTTCTTGTAGACTGTCCTTTAGCAGTCATAGAGCCTGAAGAGTATTCTTTTTCTGCAGGACTACTAGAGGTCCTCTTTCTTGCTGGAGATATATCGGTATCACCATCATAAGCGAGGCCAATGGATTCAAATATCTGCCTCTTTACATCATGTTTTCCAGAGGACTCAATTCTCAAAGCAGCCATCTGTTTCGAGAGACATCCAGAAAGATGTTCAGCAGCTGCTAATTGCGCAGTCATCGTGTTATGTAGACTGCGCAAGGATTGAACTTGCCTGCAAGGAAGAAGTTTCATTTGAAGCTGTTATAGAGAAGTTCACTCCAGTCATGGGTCTAAAAGAAAAGAAAAGCATGTAAGACCCATCAGGATTGTAATCCGGAACAAAATCAAATAGTGTGGGCCATGGATACAAGATAAAGAATCTAAACAGCATCACGCAATACCTTGAATGCCCGTGCCATTTCTGCAAAGCTCTCTGACTTCTTTGTGTTCCTTCACTTTCACGAAACTTGTTGAACTCCAAAGAATTGAAATGTCTCTCCAGTTCAATCAACTTATTGGTCAACTCCTATATTTTTCCCCGGGAAAAGAGAAAGTTATGTAATTCAGGAATATGGAAAAATGATAAAACAACTCGCACTTACGTCAACCATAATGCACCTGGTTTAATTCTAAAATATGTCTCCGCTTCACTTCCAGCTCAGAACTCAACTTTTGACGATTCCAGAGTTCCCAGTATTTGCTATCTGTTACTTGTTTGAAGATCCCTTCCATGTATACTTTCCTAACCAAAACTGGAATAGCAATGGAGAACTCGTTAACTACAGGAAGAATAACTACTGCTTCACATGTTCAAGAATACGGAAATCAATAAAAGAATTATACAATATCATCATGAGCAATTAAACAACATCTCAACAGGAAGCTTACATGAAATCAAGTAATAATCTGGGTTATACTTTTCAAAAGAGAACTCATTCAAATAAAGAACATGATTCATACTCACTTTGACCATAAAAGACTACGATGCCCTTAATGATCCCACTCACATTCTGGAGACACAAGTGTCAAGAAGCAATGCGACAACTTGGTCCCGATGGTAAAAAAGAAGTGCATCACCATGTCATATAACAATTCAACCCAGTCCCCGTGGTCGGACCAAAATTAGTCCCCATTGGCCCCACATTCAAATTGGTCAAACAATGGACAGGAGAGAAAATAGTCCGGTTGTAATGGGCTCGGTATTTTTATGTGTCAACTTGTGTACAGATCACGTTCTCAAAAGAGTGGGTATAAATCCCATGACCCCCTACAATCCTATCCAAGAAAGTTTTTCTATATTTCCTTCCACAACATGAGCAAAAACATCTAAAATAAAATTATAAATAGTATCTGCAATTTCAACTCAAGAAAAAGCATCTACTTCAACCGTGCTGGTGTGATCTGGTGATTAGTCCATCCATTGCATCCCCCATCATCAGCAGAAACACCCAAACAGCATAAACAAATAATGGAATTATCTCACACGCCAGCAAACGAGATAAAACATAAACTTAGTGGCAAGAAGACCAATGATCTCATGTCGATCGTATATGAATCTATTCAAATGCAGGTAATAAAAAATTTGAATGCAGGAAAGTTTACTTCAATAATTAGTAAAACATGTTGTATACAGGTGCTATAAGCAGATAAACCAGACTAGAAACCATCTACTCCGAGTCCTGCAACCAATATTAACCAGGTCGTTGTTTTTCCCCCTTTTTCTCCATCTTTTCATTAATAGTGTGAAGAGTTGAACCCTTCGTCCCTAATCCCCCAAATATAGCCAATAATTGTCCAGACCATGCAGGAAAGTGGCCATCCTGTGACTTCCCATTCTTCCCCAGCCACCTTTCTGCATTCTATTTCTTCACTTCACCATTACCATATGCAATAAGTAGAACATTCTTACCTACCCCCAGCCCTCCACACCCCACCCCCCAAAAAAGAAAGAAAGAAAAAAGCAAACAAACCAAAGAGAGTCAGAAACCGAGAGAGAAAGGAGCGTGGAGATTAATTAGAAGCATGAATTTAGAGTGCAAGAGTCGTAACCAGTTATTCCATTTCAAGAAGAGGCAGTACACAAATAATTTAGCACCATTCTATCATCTAAAAGTAGGAACAGACCTTCTACAGTCTTATCAAGCAGAAGTTGAAGCTCCCTTTGTTGTTCATTCATTAAGCCCTACATAGTCACAACAAGACAAACAATATAATAAGTAAAAGAAAAATTGGTTGAAGTGTTGCAGAAATACGAACACAGAAAACTCATAAGCTGATATCATCAAGTTGTGAGGCAATAAAAGGGATAATCCACCTTGAACCAAAATATAGATGAGGATTACCAATACATTTCGAAATCCCTTCTCTCATCATGAAACATATGCTTTTTCAACTTAGACCCTCATTTGCATATGTAGTAAGACCGAAAGTTTTCTGTAGCCTATCTTTAACATGATTTCTCATCGTCATCCTTCAAAGAAAAGTTTATCCACGTGAAAATATACCGTGGTTTTATTGATTATAAATCTCAAGCCTACCATACAGAGTTCAGAAGCAATAAATTGGGGAGGACAAACTGACAGAAACTCGGAACTTCGTGTAAATACAGTCTGAAGGTATCGATAGCCTACACTGAAAGAAAGGCAACTACCAAACCACCATCAGCATAATTACGCAAGACCTCCAAGATTGCCTATCTTCCTTCCCCAATATCATGGTTGACAAGACAGACTCCTAGAAATTAACACCATGAACCACTACCAGAAATCCACAGTATATACAAGGTAGAGAAAACAGTTACTGTAGGGCCTAAGTTTTTGCAAAACATATAAACAGGTACAGTTCTCCAGGAAAAAAATTCAAGAAGTGAACTAAACGAATCATGATACAGAAAGGTTAACCGGTATATATTAAGGGGAACTTTTTGATGTGATGAATAGGGAAATGTGATGTACTAGCAAGATGCATTGAACCTGTGAATGTGATCGGGAGGAAGTATAGGAATAAATTTTAAAGGCAGTCATAAACAAACAAAACTTAGTAGGGGTCAGTGGAGAAGAGATTCTTCTGGTTCTTGCATTGATTTAAATAGGTGTTTAGCATATTTCCCCTGCCAGCTACTTGACCATGCAATAAATTACCTTCAAGTAATTTCTTCAGGGTGTCTTCAGAAAAAAGAGGCAACACCAGTTGAAGTGACCAAGTGTTTGAGGGAAGTGTTCTAAAAGGCACCAGGGACAGACTAACATGTAGCATCTAGGCGGGGCCAATCTGACCAAAATCGGGTTAGCCAAGGGTTGCCTGTCACCTTAGGCCTAGGCAGCTGCCTACTCTTGGAACACTTCACTCGAACAATTTTAAGGGGGCCAGAAGGTCATTACTGGGAAATGTGGTTCTGGGTGGGGACAAAAGGACATCCCTGGAAATTGTCCGAGTAAGAGTATTCATTTTGAAAAGTCAAATAAGAGTGCTTCACATACTCGATTTTTTTAATGAAAATTTTAACAGCAGTGGGGCTGCATGGAGGAGCAAGGAGAGATTACAAAACAAAACTCAAGCAACACATATTCAGTTAGAAGGAAAATATACATAGAAGGAGAACAAACCCTCTGTATTCTGCATCTGTCAGAAAGAGCCCATATTCCTTCCTCCAACTCTATAACAGAGTTTGTTTGAGAAGTTATGGATGCATCTCTGAAACCACCCTTTCCTTCAATGCCTTCAAGCAGAATATCCAGTTTCTTGGCCATTTCTTCAACCTGAAGATACAGTAACATTAAAAAAAATTATAAGAGCTTTCAAACTGCAGATTTGAAAAATCATTTACTTGAATTGACACCCCCCAAGTAACATTATTACACATATAAAGGATCTAAATACTGAAGCAGTTTTTGTAAAAGTTCCAAAAATTGAAAAACACCCAACATGGCCAACTAGTTATGAGAAGTCGGGGGGAAATAGAGGAATATATGGTGCCAGAAACTGAAAACTAAAGAATTACTGCGTACGACAAAATACATCTCCATTAAGGTATTGTAGTCAGTAAAGACGTTACATTTCCAAACTGTTTCGATGGACTTTGTGCGAAATGTGTCATTGATGCCGGAGAGGAAGCTGTATTTAATTCCTTCTTGAAGTTAGAGTGGGATGACTTTCCTAAAGATGAATTGTTCCCGCCAGGCATATGAGAACCAACAAATGCTGGCTGTGAGATTCTATTCCCTTCTGCAGCCAAAACTCCTTTAAATCTGTTAGATGTTGCTGTATACCTCCAACAGATCGAAATGCATGTTTATCCAAATTGGCAACTTCATCAGAAGGAAGCGACGACAACCTTCCATCAGAGGTTTTTGAAGCGTCAACTTTTGCATTTGACCTGGTCAAAGACCACGCACTTGGAGTGTTTGCCAGTGGAGACAGTTTAGGCAATGGTTCTGCATTTGATCCCAATAGCGGATAGTTGTTTACTGATTGACGAGATACATCACCTCTCCCTGAGAAAAAACCTTTGATGTGATTGACTTCTGATATTGATTGATTTTCTGCATTATTCTCTTGGTTTAGCAATACAGAGGGCTTTTTTTCTGGATTATCCATTTTCAATGTCTCTGAGAGATTTTCTGGTTTATGTCCCATGTTTTCTGGTGCACCTTTCTCACGTGACCTGATGTCTACATTTGAAGAAACTGATAAGTCATTATCAGATGTGGCCTTAGTCCTAGTCTTTTCAACTCCAACTCTGCTAAGATCATAAGATTGAGACGTGGAAAAGGTTGGCCCTCTACGTTCCTCGGCGCCTGCAGAAGAGATCTGGTATGGCACAGGCATCACTGATTCCGGAGAAGCATCATCTTCCTCACCAGAATCACAACCTTCAGGTGATGCTAAAGCACCTGCAGTACTACAGGAGAGTGGATAATTTTGACATGTATCTTCCACCAAAATGCAACCCAGAATGGTTATCAGATGGAATTCAGAATGAACAAGTCACAATATGGTATAAAATTACCTTGCAAAATGGAAAACTGAGATCCTTCCATCAATGGTTTCACATATAATAACACAACAAGGTGAGACTTCACTTTCCTCATTCCCCACTCGGAATTTGAGATCCTGATTCTGCGAAACCTTGTCAACAGAGAGCCCAACAATCACATTGTCATCACCATTGCCTGAGATCAAACAGTTTAACATAAGAGATCAAGTCATACCAAACCAAGACATGGATATCTAATAACTAAGATGGAGGCACCACTGCGAGCCTCTCAACTTTGAATCACGGGTTGGTACATTGCGGCTTTCAAGTGCATTAGCATTTATACGTGTTTGTGACCCCTGCCTCCCTTGCTCCGACCCCCAAACAGAACTCCAGAAGAAGATTTTAATGGTTATACAGTTTGCAAGGCAATCTAGACACCCAATTAGTCAGGCATATGCTATCCAATCAGTCAGGAATAGAAGAAAGTCATTTTCCAAGTAAAAAGGGCATGGGAAGTTCCAGTTAATAAATAGAAGAGAGAGAAACAAATGGTATCTCCAAACAACAAGAAACCACGTAAAATCTTAGCCAGTCAATTTTCTGTCTCAACTTCCAGCACCTTGAGAATCAATATAAAGAGTCCATGCATCATCAAGAATCTCAACCATTGCAGCTTCATTCTTCTCACTGTCCTGCCAACAGAACAATGCAACCTGACAGGACAGGTTCTTACTAGCAACAAATGCCAGCCCACTGCAATAAACAGAAAACCACAGCTACGATAAGTAAAATTTTAGTTGCAAGTGACAGATGTTTATGAAACAATGTATGATTCTGTGGTATGGATACAAGGCAACAAGTCATACATATCCACCCTCGCCCATCTATCCATTTCCTTCTCTCCGTTCCATTCTATTAGTTAATCTTGTACAAAATGGTGATCCGCTAACAAATGAGGGAAGCCTAAATGATCCCTGTAAATGCTCTTTACCCTCCTGTACTTTGGTTTTGCATCATTGCTTTATGAAATATTTTTTCCCAACATACCAGCTGGTTGGTTCTTATCTGCAGGATATTATCCTGTATATATAGATATGTGTTTGTGCGTGTGGGTAATTCAATGTATTGCTGAATAAGCGAAAGAGGTCTCTCTTTTTCTAAAATTATCAGAGCAACAAAAGTAAATTAAGTAAAAATTGTTAAATGAAGGTAACAAAGAAGACGTACTAAAGATCCAGATAGTTGAAAAACAGATGCGGTCCGTTTCGGGTGGGCACAGCATCAGAACAGAAATCCATGAAGACATTATTGAAAGACAGTATTATTGGTTTTGAAGCTTCCTGAAAGCAACAAAAATAAAAATTAATCCAGCAAGAGATATTACATGAAATCTAAATCTAAAGCATATAAAAGGGACCTGTCTTCGCTCAAAATCAAATGATTGACACACAGATATCTTAGGTATGTATCCAAAAACCTCAAAGTGGTAGTGGTAATCAAGAAGAGTAAAGTGTCCTATTATGGTGCAATTAACACTATGACAACACCTAGAATTTAGGTAGTTATAATTAAGAATTACATATGGCAAAGGACCAAAATGCCAATAACAAATAATGTTTACAAAATTGAGGACAAGAGCAACCTTCACAGTTTAAAGGCCTAGTTCACTGGGAATTAAACCATCATCCAACTTATACTTCACAAGCTACCTGGTGATGAATTTGGAAAGCAAAACTAAAAACTTATGTCCTCGAGAGTTCCTATCTCATGTATCCTCTTACTACTTTTGAAGCAGAACAATCTAGAGAAAGCCAATAGGGGTTACAGCTTACACGCTCTATATAAAGGAGAGTCAGAAGAACTCAATGTTTCCAACAACCAAACCCAAAATGAAAGGTTAAGTGATATCAAGATAAACTTCAATTAGCACAATTAGGTGGCTACAAAATAAAATTATTATGATATGAAAGGAGTAATATCAGTTTATCTACATCACCATAGTAGATAAGAAATTAATGCTGTGAATTATTAAACAGCAGAGATTACTTAATATTTTCTTCATACAAATTGCATATAACAACGTGAATAGAATCTTCCAATTAGGTAAAGAAAATATGAAGGATGAATACACCGGCATCAGCAATTCTTCTGCCCCTGCTTGTGATGACTTGGATTATGTAATTTTCTTCCTCCCCATCGTCATTCAGTACGAAAAATCCAACAGCTAGGCAATCTGGACGGATCCATCGGATGGAATCCACTGAAACAGGATGAGCAGAGTAATATTAGATTAATGTTAACCAGGGAATTTAATAAATGAATAACCAATTCTGATTGGTATCATTGAAGCCACTTGAGGTTTACGAAGTAAACAACTTGAAAAGCTAAATTTCCATCATTGGGGGGCTTTTTACCAACCAATCTTTCTTCTGACTTAGAAAAGTGAAATTGGACTACATAGCTTACACACCTCATTGGAAAAATAAAAAAATAAAAATAAAAACTCTCAACCTAAGAATGGAATGAGAATTCCTGAAACACGGTACAATAATTCATCTGACGCAGTGACGCTTCATTTGAAGAATCCTCAACATTTTAAAAAACTCTCTTATTCCTTTAGAACCAAAGAGACCAACACAACGCATGTACTATGACACCCAAAGGACCTTAGCTCTTTTGCTTATGAAATCACCAAAATTTAACAAAAAGCATTCCTTGCTGGACCGAGGGGCTGCCTGAGACAAGTATAACTCCAGAAGCTCCCAGTTTCATAATGAAACAGAAATGGGACAGTGCATGAAAGTATGATCCAGATTCTAGGAGTCTCTTTTGCGAAGCATGCACCAATTGGCGGGTGGAAGTACATCTAGAAAACGTTATTTAAACATGTCACAATTACTCTACTCCATCCAAGACCATCAACCATGAGAAAACCCTGGACCTTTTTAAACACCGGAAATTTCCAAAACAGATTTATTGTACAGAAAAGCAGGATGATAAACCTTAAAAAACATGAAAGAGAGATTTGCAAGAGAAAACACCTGAAGATTCTAAAAAACCCAGATCCTAATATCATCCTTTCTTAAGGACAACCTGACATCCACAAGAAGCTCTAGTAAAGAGCTCAAATCAAGAATTCAGATTCTCTAAGTGTCCGGAAGAGAAGATTAAAGGAAGGGAACGCTAAGCACACCACCAGATACTGCATGGCACCCAAAAAATTCCTCCACAATTACATCAGCAGATCAGATATTTACAGTTCTTAACTACATGGCATAACTCCGACTCCTCTCTAAATATGACAGAGATAAACAACCTATGACTCGATGACCATAAAGCTGTATTGTATTTGATCCTAGTATCCTACACCAAACTTCCTCTAATGTCTCCTCTCTATTGTAAAAAATTCTCCTCCCTTGCACTCGTATTTTTCAAGCATGCGTACCATTGTACAGTAGAAATTGATTTGACAAAAGATCTCAGTAAGGGTTGGCAGATACATGAAGAAAGATTATCAATGCATTAAACTTTGTAGAGAAAGAACAATACCTCTAATAACTTGGTTAGCATCAGAATCACCAATTGCCGTCTGGAATGATAGCAGAAATCTTATTTTTTCCTTAAACTGGGATGACAATATGCTGACAACGCTCTTTTTTGCCACAGCAATATAACTGCCCTTAAGACTCCAGTCAACTATGCCAAGAAATGAACTTAATGAGGGGGGAAAAAATGTACAAGGAAAAGACGCACCATATTAGATACCAAATTTTATGATAAAATGATGCAGCTGGCTATTAATCCATAAAAATAACACACGAGAAGAAAGTTCAAGTGGGGTGGTGGGGTTGTGGTTGCACGAAGAACGATTTTCTTCTAGCATTAATAAATGTTGTAATACAGTGACAGAAACACACAACCAATATTTCCGTGATATACCCTACTTTAACTAGAAGGTTTAATAACCAAAAAAAAAAGTCAACCTTTCCAATTTTTTGTTATTTTAGCCAATTCTTTCAATTTTTTCTCCACAACCTAGCAAGTTAGTTGTGATTCTGACCAAATTTTTTAATTCAGACAAAATTATTGTGATTTTGACTAATTTTTTGAATTTGAACAAAATTGCAGACATCTATAATGTTCAAATCAACTCACTCTCAAGCTACAACACATAATTTATTGAGGAGTATTCCGTATAATTGGCCAAAATCATAACCAATTTGCAAGGTTGTGGATAAACTGACAAAATTAAAAGAATTGGCTAAAGTGATAAAAACTAATGTTTGTCTTTCTCAGCTAAATAGAATATCCAGTGAAGTAACACAATGATGTAATTTTTATGAGGGTAATCTGGCATCAATTAAGACGACAAAATAGAATCATAAAGAGGTAGAGCATACCAGAATCAACACCGTCCATCACATTAGTAAGGGGACCTTGACCAGATCCATGGTATAATTTTCCATTGGATGAGAGAATAAGATAAGATTTTGCAACTTTTCTAGCCCAACGCACATCCTTGATGCAACTAGAATCATCAAGTGAGACTGAATATGAAGGCTTCTGTTCCTGTTCAACAACCATTTAATGACACTTAACTTCCTACCAGCATTAAAAACATCCCAACCTGCTAACTAATTCAAACTTCAGATAGGTAGATTTTATTTCATGAGGTATTCTTGATTAAATGAGCACCAAGAGAGCAAAGAGCACAATATAACTCCCTTGTTGTTGGCAGGTTTGGTAAAAAGTCCTCTATTTTATTAAAAAAACAAGGAAACATAACAATTGAGGTTAAAAAGTAAGCAACATATTTCTTACATTACGATAACCAGCCCAACCACACTTATACAGTGATAAACCAATACTTTGGAAGCCCGCAGGACAGCAAAAACATACCTTATGGAGCAAAGCGCTAACAGCAAAGAAATGGACATGGCTGGACACACTAGCAGCGAGCAACGAGTCATCAGCTGACAGTGCCAGCATTGTAACCTTTCCAATATGAACATCGACGAGGCTCAACTCCTGTATAGACGGGCCTGTCTTTTTCTCTTTAATCTCCTCGGCAGATGCCATGACGTCCTTAGTCCTCACAACATAAAACCCTAAGCGCATAACATACAAATAATTTGCAACAGAAGCAGATTTGATTTGGAGACAGAGAGAGAGGGGTCGACGAGGCTACCTTCGGGATGAGCCACAAAGCAGAGCCGGAACCGCTCGGAGACCGCCAAAGCTTGGGAGGGAATAGATTGGGGTTCAAACTCGACATCAGCGCCGCCGGGCTTCAGAGGAACGGGTTCTCCAATTTTGATGAAGCGGTAATTTCTGGAACCAATTTCCTCTGCTTCGATTTCCTCATCCAATTCGATGACGGCGCCGCCGTTGGTGGTGGACTCAAGTGGCGGAGCAACTGTCATTGGCCCGTATTCTGCAATTGAAGGGGAAACGGATGAGAGAGAGGAACAAATGTGGAGGCGATGGCTACTGCTGTATGGGCGGGAAGGTTTTGAGGTTGATACCCTAGCAACCAAACTTCTTCGCAGAGGACTGTAATCAACCGTAACGAATGTAATAACTTCCCCCCGTTCTGCACCTCAGTGATGCAAAAACCTGGAGTCGCCAATGGAGGTGAAGGTTTAAGGTTATGTCGGCGATATTGACATGCTTTATGTTCGGGGGAAAGGGAACTGATGTTTTGCTTCAACTCGCCTCAATTGAACATTTTTATACTCCCCCATCATATTTCAAAAAAAGTTCTAAATAGTAATTTTTTTGTAACTTATATTAAATTTCATAACTTCTGTAAATATATATAAATTTTAATATTTCGTTGTTCAATATAAATTTTAGTTTGACATTTTTTTTTCTAATCCTTTATTTTTCTATATCTCATCTTCAAATTATCTGTTCCTAAAAAAAATCTTCAAATTCTCATCTTCTTTATTATTATTATTATTTTTTCCATTTGTTTTCTTTTCGTCCCATCCAACCCCGTCACCCTCAAAGTAAGCAAATGAGATCTCCTATTCCAAACGGTATTCCATCTCATATTCCAACTCCATCAATAAGTGACACATATTTATTTGTGATATTACCATAATGTCACTTTGTACATGTGTCATGTGTTGATAATGTTGGAATAGAGGATGGAACTGTGACAAAGAAGATTACAGAAGTACAAACTGGAAATGTAAATAATTAAAATAGAAAAAACGAACAAAACCGAGTCGTGGCAGCCCACTGTCCCCAAGACAAAATACGTCTCGGCTAGTGCTCCGGTGAGACGTGTTGCCTCCAAAGATGAAACGGTTTCGTCTTTTCTGGAGTAGCACTCCAACCAG
>JAUEKW010193637.1:0-24728 GCA_032274785.1 Ajuga reptans | reverse complement strand
AAATGAATGAGATATTGCAAATGGGTTTTGAATTAATTTAATTGGGCCATTATAATTTATTTGGGCTAAAAGTCCAAATCTTGAATATTGACCCCATAAAATAATTCGACCAAATTTAATAAAATAAAATAGTAAAATAAATCACATAACAATACTTAATTATAATTAATAGGCAAAAATCCTCGGGCGTTACAGTTTTTAACAAAAAAAAAAAACTCTAAAACAACAATTAAAATGGAATGCAGGGAGTATTAAAAAATAAAATAAAAATAATACAGGAATATAAACCACATTTCACTCAGAGTGACGTTAGTTGTAATTTTCATTGGAGAAAAAAAAAAGAGGAAGAAAAGTTGTATCTAATGAAATGAAAAGGGGAAAAGGAATAAGAAAACAACAATTTATTAAAAAAGATTGTGTTAAACAATAGATAGTAAAGAAGATCATAAGTTTTGTTGTCAAAGAGTTAAGCGAGTTTACTTTAATTAATAATTAAAACATATATTTTCTTTTTTTCTTTGAATACTGTACATTTATATAAAATATCTATATATATGGGTGAAAATCTGGGGCCAATTTTGAATTCCGACTCAGGCTAATAAATTGTTATGTACGACCCTGATTATAACTGTTTCACTATTACCGTTTCCTGAAAATGTACTCACAATCCAGCAGATCCACCCGCAACCAGATCCACCCGCAACTAGATTGCACAGATCTAAAATACGTATAATTGGTGTACAAGAGAACTACTCAAATATTTTTAACCATTATGTTTTTTAGTCAATTAACAATATTCCTAATTAATGTGTCCATATTTTCTCATGATTGGTACACTATCTAAATTTTTCTTGATTTCTTAAATTAAGCAGGGATATTGTTGGAAGAAATTGGTAAAAAAAAATCAAATCTAAAACGACAATTAGTTTTAAACAAAATCAAACTCTAAAACGACAATTAAAATGGAATGCAGGGAGTATTAAAAAAAAAAATACAGGAATGTAAACCACATTTCACTCAGAGTGACGTTAGCTGTAATTTTCATTGGAGGAAAAAAAAAGAGGAAGAAAGGTTGTATCTATTGAAATGAAAAGGGGAAAAGGAATAAGAAAACAACAATTTATTAAAAAGGATTGTGTTCAACAATAGATAGTAGAGAAGATCATAAGTTTTTTTGTCAAAGAGTTAAGCGAGTTTACTTTAATTAATAATTAAAACATATATTTTCTTTTTTCTTTGAATATTGTACATTTATATAAAATATCTACATTATGATTGTAACAACAAATTTTGTGAATTAATTAAATAAACACGTAAAGTGGTACAAATATAATTTCTCGGATCAAATGGATGAACTTTACAATATTATGAGTTTCAATCCATATTTCTCCTCTAATTCTTCTCTTCAATTGTATGACGCCTTTAGACTCGGAGTTGATTTTTTGATCTTCTCCGATTCTTAACTTTGACTTGAATAACGCTAATCCAAAGGCTTGGAAGCTTGATTTTGGATTAAACAATATTCTTGGATGAATATAGACTCGAGAATCTTGACGAACGCCGACGAACACATTCGAAGATCTAACTTGAAAAACGCCGATCAGAGGGGTTTTGCACCTTGATTCCAGATCCAACTCTGCTTCTTGATGGAATGCTTGAAGAACGCTTGAAGAATGCCTTGAATGTCTTGGATTGCTCTCTTCACTTGCTCCTTGAAGTTTTTGATATCATTTTTTGTAGAGAATGAGACATATTTATAGTTGTAGGGTTGAGAACCCTAATGGCTTAGGCTTGGAACCGAGCAATTTGATTGGTCCACATAATTTTTGATGTCTATCTTCATCTCTTTAGATAATTAGTAAATTAAATATAATTTAATTTAGTAATATCTACATCATCTTGACACGTGGCGGCTTCCAATTGGCCAAAAAATATATATAGTAATTATCAATTAAATTGACCATTTAATTCAGAAATTTTTATTTAATTAATTCCTAATATCAAAATAATCAAATATTAAATTGATTCTCAATTTATATTTTATTACATGGCACATTTTAATTGGATACAAAATTTATGTATCAACAAATACCTCCTCAAAACTTGTTTACGGACGATGCGTCTTGGAGTGGATGAGTCTCGAATCGACCTCTGATATTTGTTTGGAACATACTAATATTTTATACTCTTATCAAGGAGTTCCTGAATTTGGATTTGATTTGATTTAAGACCTTTTAAACTCGTGCCAAGAAGCTTTGAACTTGAATTTGAATTTGATAGGTATTTTATACTCGTACCTAGGAGCCTTCAACTTTAATTTTGAAATTTATTGATAATTTATACTCGTACCTTGAATCTGATTTTTTTAGTTGAACATTTGGCCCAACACTTGGACATTCGTGGGCTTCTTAATTACCAACAATATGTCGGGTAATTATACAATATGTATTAGATGGCCCAACTTTCTTAAATAGAAAGAATTTAGAAATGCGAAAAAAAAATGACTAAGCAAGAAAGGTGGCCTGATGTGAAGAAACTATTCTTCTCTTATGGGCCCCATCAACTCAACAATTGAAGACTCGTGTTTGCAATTTTGCATGTGCTCAGATTCACCTTATTTTATCATTGCCAGCATGCATGCTGATAGGGCCTGATCGGGATCAGCCTTCAACGAGTATGCAAATAATATATGAGAAAATATATTTAATGAAGAGTTCACAATGTGCTAACGGATTTCTTTGAACTTCGATCTCAGACTTGAGTTGAGACCCATAAAATAGAGCCGGAGGGGTTCCGCCGAAGACTCTCCGACGCTCAAGTCAGAATCCTCTCAAAGCAAGAGTAAATCAAGAGCAATATAATAGTGAAAAGTAAGAGAGTGTAACCTTTTGAAATTAAAGGGGTAGGGTATTTATAGTTACTGTTCCTTAGAGAAAAGGGCGTAACCGTAAATTGTCATGTCCAATAGTCTTCTACCAAGTGTCCCGTACGGGGTTGTACTTGACGGCGGTGTCAGACTCGTACAAGTACTTTTGGCAGGGACAATTAATAAAGGTGTCCTTTTGGTCGAGAGCACTGAATGCATGACTTGGAGAGCACACAACGGTCTAATTCAGCTCTGCTGGATGTTCATGATACCATGAGGGTTTCAGCTCTGATCCGAGCTGCTGTCAGCTTAGTACAGGGGCACCTTCGGTGGAGTCAGCTCTGAAGTGGCATGGGATGGCCAGCTCTGATTAGGAGCTGCCCAGTTGGTTCCCATCAACTACTCCCCCTACTCCGGGTGACGTTCCAGACGTTATTTGGTGTAATCAAATCAGTTCAGCTTCTGCGGGCTAGAGCCCACCTGACTTCCTAGCCTCCTTAGGTCTCTCGAGTGCCTATTTTCCCCCCATTTTAAATTTTAATTTTTTTCTTGAGCTCCTTCATCCACGTGGAGTGACGGTTCCTCTCGCACGACTCTGTCTGTACACGTGCGCTAGTTTGAGGCGGCAATTACCCTATCCCTTATAAATAAGAGGAGTTTTCATTTTAATTTTTCCACTATTTGTGTTTAGAAGTTCCTTGCAAGCGAGAGGAATCATTCGGCCTTCCTTTGATCTTCGTTAATTTTCTTAGAGATTTCCAGCCTTCCTTCATAGGATCATCAGGTATTCATCCTCTTCTCATTTTTCTTCGATTTATTTTTCTGTTTCGAGCATGTGTTCGCCAATTCGCTCCTCCACCTCCGAAGAAGATTCATCCAGTCATCATCGAGAGCCGATGGAGGCTGATTCTCCAGAAATTGAATCACCTTCGACTTCTAGTTCTGCCGACAGCGAAGCTACCTTATCAGCTCATAGCATGGCTGAGGAAGAGCCCGCTATATAGCACACCCCCTCGTCTGGTAGAGCAGCGCCTCCCTCCCTTATAGCCAGCAACCCCCTGCTTTAGTTCCCCACGTTGGTTCTTCCAGTGCTCCCCCTCCTTTGGGCATTCCCCTTCGGATCTCGCGTCCCACTAGGGTCATAGCCGAGGCAGATATGGTTAGGTGGCCTAGCTCAGGGACCAGGGGGTCCTCCATCCTGATTTCTTCTTCGATGTCCCACTTCGGTATGAGAGACCAAATTGGCTCTCACCTCCTTCCTTGGCATTCTGGAAAGCCCACATAGATGCTGGAATACGTTTCCCCATCCATTCATTTTTATCAAATCTGAGCTCTCAGCTCAGAATTCCTCTAAACCAGATTAATCCTTCCTCAATCCGCATTGCTATAGCCTTCCACATTCTGATGAGGGCTAATAAGACGGACTGCCCTGCGGAATATTTTCGCGCGTGTCACGACATGAAAAGAGGTGGAAATAATTTCTTCTACGTCAGCTCCCGACACTACGGTCCTGCTCATTTTACGGGAAAACCTCCTAGTGTGGATGGAATCTGGAAACCCAAATGGTTTGCAGTCTGCCCCCGTCAGGGGGGGGGGGGGGGGCTGGCATTTCCCTCATAGTAGATATTGGACAACCCCAAAGTTGCACCTCCTCCTGACTCCATCATCTCGAGTAAGGATAAGCGCGTGATGTGCAGCCTATACCACCACGTTATAAGGAATGGTCCTTTCAAGATTGACCGACTCATGAGAAACACCAAGGTGCTCTCTCACTTTGGCTTCCTGGGCAACGAGCGAGCGCAACCCTCCAGCTCTGGTAATGACGCATACTTTTCCAACATGCTATTATTCTGAGTTGCATATCTTTTAATCGCGCTATTGTTTCTTATTTTCCAGAGATGAGTTTCAACTTCCTCAAAGTGCGAGCCATTCCTGATGAGGAGGTTTCCCCCGAAGGCTCTCCCACAGCCGCACACGAGGGTGCAGACAATCCTGTAGAAGTGATAGCATGCGATCCAGCGCTGCCAATAGCCTCTATCGCCGCTTCCAGCCCTGCCGCTCCCTCTGTGAAGACACCACTAAGTGGTAGGGAGGCTGCCTCATCTGAGGGGGAAAGAGCCCGTTCCTGGAGCAAGGGTAAGATTAAACTCAGTGCTGAGGAGGTAGAGGGAAAGAGAGCCAGGCGGCAGAGCTCTGAGAAGCTTCCAACTGAAGGTCGGGGGTCCATTCGCAAGACTCCCGATAACTTGTTCAACCTGGAGTTACCCAAGTCCTTCCTGGAGGTCAATGGTGAGGACTGTCTCCAGTTCTTGGCGGAAGTGCCTATGCTTGATGACCTCCAGCTGATGGGGAGGAGGTCAGATGAGCCGAATGACCGTACCTTCGCCGCGAGACTTGTGCAAGTATTTTTCATTCAATTTCCCAAGTTATTGACATCAATTTTTGGTCATATCCTCTACTACTAACCGGTGACCTCTGTTCTGATCATATCTTGGGAAGCTTCTTCCCTATGCCAGCCGGCTGTTAAAGCGTACGGGTACATCTAACCTTAGTGACTTCCAGGCAGAGCTAGAAAAGAAGAGTCAATAGGTGCAGAAAGGCCACTACGGATCTGGAAACGGTCCGTACTGAGAATGGAGATTTGAAGAAGAAAATGCATTCCGACGAGCAGCGCATCCAGGAACTGCAATCAGAGGTGGACAAGTTGCATAAGAGGATGGAGGATGTCCGCGCTGACGGCTATGTTGAGGGGGTCTGCGAGTGCCGTCACCGTCTGCTCCTCACCTCAGTGGGGCAAACCTTCCTCGCAGAGATGCACCACGGTATAATCGAGGGATACCGCAATATTTCTGCATATACGACATGGAGTATTTCCTCTGGAGCTTCATTAAGGCTGGCTTCAAGCATGCTGCTGCGCAGGCCAAACAGAAAGGCCTCAAGGATAAGCTTCGTTTTGACATAAATGAGATATTTCCAACTCTGGAAACCCCTCCTGAGTTTAATGGGGGGTTTTCCAAGCCCCCAAGTCACCCCTGGTGGATGCCCACGATCTGTAGAGCAGCGAAGACCCTGGTGCTCGAAGGTGAGCTAGATCCAGAACTGCATGCTACCAAGAAGCCCACTTATGAGCTGACTTTCTTGGTCAAAGATGATGCTGGACCCTCCGGGCCCCCTACTGAGCCGCCGTCCAGCTCCCAGCCTCCTGCCCTAGAAGCTGAGGCTCCTCCCTCAGCCGAGTAACACATTTTGTAATAGCATAGGTAAACTATTTTTTTTTGGTAATAGCTTTTTGTGGTAGGATGAGTTGAAGCTCCTCCTCTGGTATGGGATCGTTTGTAAGGTCCCCCTTTTTGTAACAGAGCCTTCAGAGCTCCATGTTAATGGATATATTTTGCCTTGAGATTGTTTTGTTTCTTCTAAGTGTGCTACGTTCGTGATGAATTTAAACTTTAAATCGTTTTCCCGTTCCACACATGTCACCTCTGTTTCTTTGCCTTTAGAGTGTACTCCCCCTAAGTCCAGATCGTGATCGGTGAGGTGGATTCCAGGTCTGAATCCTTTGGGTTGGCCCACTCGGCTCTGTATCTCTATGACACATAGTGTACTCCCCCCTAAGTCCAGCTCACGATCGGTGAGGTAGATTCCGGGCCTGAATCCTTTGGGTTGGCCCACTCGGGTCTGTGTCTCTACGACACATAGTGTACTACCCCATAAGTCTAGCTCACGATTGGTGAGGTGGATTCTGGGTCTAGTTCTTTCACGACCTGTACTGATGACATCAGCACGAATGTTGCACAGTTTCCCTCCTTCGGTCAGCCCAGGGGCGTAGTTAGATGTCCTCGTTCCTGATCTGGAGCTACGGGTAAACAGAGCTCAGACCCTTATCTTTCTTCCTAGGGTAATCCATCCTCTTAGGGAAATCCTCCCTGATCTGGGGCCGCGGATGAGCAGGGCTCAGACCCTTATCTTGCTTCCTAGGGTAATCCGCCATTTTAGGAAAATCATCCCTGATCTGCGGCCGCGGATGAGCAGAGCTCAGACCGTAATCCACACACTCTTAGGAAAACCTTCCCTGATTTGGGGATGCGGGTGAGCAGAGCTCAGACCCTTGGCTTGCTTCCTATGGTAATACACCCTTTTAGAGAAATCCTCCCTGTTCTGGAGCCGCGGATGAGCAGAGCTCAAACCCTTGGCTTACGTCCTAGGGTAATCCACCATTTTAGGGAAATCCTCCCTGATCTGGGGCGCGGGTGAGTAGAGCTCAGATCCTTGGCATAATTCCTAGGGTAATCCACCCTTTTAGGGAAATCCTCCCTGATCTGGAGTTCTGAGGTGCGCCGTATGGCCAATGCCCCTCAGAACTCGTTATATTAATTTTGTTTTTAGCAAAATTATAGAATTATATTTTTGCCTTAAGTCCTGGGGGTGACCTTATAACTTAGTCCCCCTGTTTTCATTGAAATCCCTTAATAATGATGTGTGTTACATTATAAAAGAGAAATTACGGCAGAGCCGTTTACATTCTAGGCATATAACTTTTTCAAGTTACTGACATTCCAGGGCAAGAGCACCGATTTTCCCTCCTCGGTTTTCAGCTCATAAGCCCATCCTGCTAGAACCTTTGACACGATGTAGGCGCCCTCCCAATTCGGCTCTAGCTTCCCCATAGCTCTCAGGGCATCTTCCCTGTGCAGAACCAGATCTTCTTCCTCAAATTTCCTGACCCTAACCTTCTTGTTGTAAGCCGCCCTCATCTGGCTCTTGTATTTTTCTGACCTGAGCTGGGCCCTCTCCCTTGTTTCTTCTAGCATGTCCAGATTTTCTCTCATCAGCTCTGAATTATGATTTTCATCATAGTTCTGAATCCTATGGGTCTCCATTCCCACCTCTGCCGGTATCACGACTGAGGCACCATAAACCAAGTTGAACGGGGTTTCCCCCATCGCTGTCTGCATGCTAGTTCTGTAAGACCAGAGGACGGACTCCAGTTCCTCATCCCACCTTCCACCAGCTCTGTGTAACCGAGCTCAAATTCCCTCGAGGAGGGTTCTGTTGGTGACCTCCACCTGTCTATTTTCCTGGAGGTGGGCTATAGACGTGAACCATTGTCGTATTTTCATCGTTCGACACCATTCTTAGATTCGGGCTCCAGAAAATTGAGTCCCGTTATCTGAAACTAGTATCCTGGGAATTCCGAACCTGTAGCAGATATTTTTTCATAAAAAATTCATAATGTTATCCTCCTCAATTTTCGTCACCGGTTCTGCTTCCACACATTTGGTGAAATAGTCAATTGCCATGATTAAGAAAACTTTCTTCCCCGGAGCAGCGGTGAACTTGCCCACAATGTCAATTTTGGCGAAAGGGCAAGGGAAATGTATTACTCCCAATTTTTCCGCCGGGATGTGTATCAGGGGTCCATGCCTTTGACATTTGTCACAACGTCTGACCAACTCCTCCATAACTCGGATCAGAGTTGGCCAATAGTATTCGGCTCTGATGGCCTTCCTTACCATGTTGCGGGGACCAGTGTGGTTAGCAGCGCAGCCCTCATGTATCTCTCTTGGCACATAAATTCCCTCCTCTGAGGATAAACACCTAGTGTAAGGTCTGGAAAAAGATCTCTTGTACAGCAGATCTCCGATGAGGCAATACTTGGCATATAATAATTTCTAGGGTGCTCCCTCCAGACGTTGACCAGTTCTGAGGAAGTGCAGGATGGGAGTTCTCCAATCAGCCCTATCCTTGATGGCTCCCACGTTCATTTCCAGAGCCCTTCGCTCTGGCGTCAGCAAGGTTATCTTGCCTCTTACCCCGTCGGCTGAGCTGGCCATCTTGGCAAGAAAGTCTGCTCTAGAATTTTATGTCCTCGGCACCTGTTCTACTGTCACCTCAAAAAACCTCTTTTTTAAGCTTTCGACTTGTTCGGCATATTCAATCATATTTTCACTTTTCTTCTCATACGTGCCCAACACTTGCTGGGTCACAAGGTGAGATTCAGAGTAGATTATGATCCTCTGGGCCCCCAGCTTTGCCGCCATTTGCATCCCATGGACCAGAGCCTCGTACTTAACTTTGTTGTTGGAGGTGCAAAATCCGAATTTAACAGCAAATTACAGTTCTTCTCCCGTTGGCCCTATCATTAGTATCCCGGCCCCATAACCTGCCAGAGCTACGGAACCATCCACGTAGACCCTCCAGAGATCCAGTTCTGCCGACCGTGTCGTTTCCTGGATAATGTCTACCAGCGCCTGACTCTTAATGGCAGTTCTGGACTCAAATTCCACGTCATACTCACCGAGCTCCACATCCTATTTTACCATCCTCCCTGATAGGTCTGGGTGACTTAGGTCTGCTTGAGGGGAATGTTGGTTCTTACCACCACCTTATGTGCTAGAAAGTACGGGATCAAACATCGTGCTGCCACCATTACTGCCAAGGCCAATTTTTCTAAGTCCGAATACCTCACCTCCGGACCCTGTATCACTTTACTCACATAGTATACCGGCTTTTGAATTGAACCTTCCTCCCTGAGCAAGACCGAGCTCAGCGCCGTTTCCCCTACTGAGAAGTACAAGTATAAAGTTTCCTTGGGCGTTGGCTTGGTCAACAATAGTAGAGTTGACAAGTGTTTTTTCAGTTCTTGAAAAGCCCTTTCGCATTCATCCGTCCACTCAAACTTGGATCCCTTCCTCAGCACTTTGAAAAAAGGGAAGCTACATTCTGCCGACCTCGAGATGAACCTGCTCAAGGCCGTGATTCACCCATTCAAGCGTTGAATTTCTTTAATGCTCCGAGGTGCCTGCATCTTGAGCACTGCTTTAACCTTCGAAGGGTTGACCTGAATCCCATTTCTGGTCACCATATACCCTAGAAATTTCCCAGCCTGGACCCCGAAGGCGCATTTGGTGGGCTTAAGCTTCATTCCATATCGGTGGATTACCCCAAACAATTCCTCCAGATCTGCCGAGTGATCCAGAGCACTGGTTTTTTCACCAACATATCATCCACATAAGCTTCCATGTTCCTGCCTATTTGTTCCCTAAAAATGAGGTCCACCATTCTCTGGTAGGTTGCTCTAGCGTCTTTGAGCCCAACGGGCATTTTTACGTAGCATAGGTCCCACACGAGGCCACGAAACACGCCTTAGGCAAGTCCTTGGGGCAAAGTTGGATTTGATGGTACCCTTGATACACATCCATCATGGACAACAATTCACACCCCGGGGTGGAATCCACAAGATGATCGATTCTAGGCAAGGGATAGTGATCATTTGGATATGCTCTGTTTAGATCTCGGAAGTCGATGCACATGCGCCATCCTCCCGACCCCTTGAATACCATCACAACGTTAGAGAGCCATTCCGGGAATTGCATCTTATCGAAGCAACTCCAAAACAGAATATTTGATGAACTGCCCGTGTCAACGAACACCCGAGCTATCGTGTGTCCTCCCAAATCTGTGGTTATGACTAATGCATCATTATGGGGGACCTGAGCTGCCTCCACATCCTCAGGGCCGAACTGTATGCGAGGCATATCGTGAGATCATAATTTCAGTTCTGCCACCTCTCCTCTGGAGCATCCCTCCATTGACCGTATCGAGACTTTCCTTACCCTGTTGGAGTCTCCATACTCAGGCCCTCCTGCGATCATCTAAATATAGGCCTTTTTGTGCCCGTACTGCTCCCGAGCGCGAGGCTCCTCTGCCGATTCCTTACCCTTATCCTCCTGAACTTTTCTTTAGTTTTGATTTTGTTTATCTCTTTCTCCCTTCACGTACACCACCAAGTGGCCGTCTCTGACCAGTTGTTCGATCATATCCTTGAGGTGACGACAACTATTGGTGTCGTGCCCGTAATTGTTATGGTATCGGTAGTAAGTTTCCGACTTCGGTTTCTTCGGGCCCTTGTAGGCGGAGGTCGGATATTTGAAGTTAGGATGCTCTGTTGCTATTCCCAGCAACTCTGATGGTTTCATCACCAACGGGGTATGATTCTCATCGTGCTGCCTTTATCTAAACGGTTTTTTATCCTTTCCCGCGAGGTCTTTCTTTTTTTTCCACCGATTTTTATTCCTTCCTATAGCTCGTTGGTATATGGCTCCGGCATTCTTCAACCCAAACGGCATCACCTTGTAGCAGTATATCCCTTTCGGAGTTCTAAATGCCGTCAACTCTTCATCCTTTGGCGACATACGGATTTGATTATATCTAGATGATCCATCAATGAAAGACAAAGCTTCATACCCTGTAGTGGCATCGATCATGAGCTCGGTGATCGGTAGTGGAAAGTCGTCTTTTGGGCATGCCACGTTTAAATCACTAAAGTCGACACAGACCCGGATTTGGCCATTCTTCTTTCTC
Organism: Ajuga reptans; assembly: GCA_032274785.1. NCBI lineage: Eukaryota > Viridiplantae > Streptophyta > Magnoliopsida > Lamiales > Lamiaceae > Ajuga > Ajuga reptans. The sequence goes on along the minus strand of JAUEKW010193637.1, from coordinate 13,498 downwards.
ATTGGAACAATACTGGATATCCATGTGGGATAGTTGACTTCTCGAATGAATCCAACTTCAGTCAGCTTGTTCACTTCTACTTCTATCGGAGGGATCAACTCAGGTCTAAAGCGACGTTGAGCTTGCTTCACTAATCGAGTCCCCTTATTTATGGCCAGGTGGTGTACAGCTACCTTCGGATCTAATCCACGCATCTCTTTGTATGACCATGCGAACACATCTCTAAATTCTTGCAGCAATTCAACATACACCTTTTCTTCATCGGTCGTCAATAAGGCACTAATGTAAATTGGTCGTGGGTCATCAATATTGTCCAAGTTAACCTCCTCCAACTCATTCACTGTCAATTTTACTCCATCTTCGAGTTCCAGAGGAGTAATTTCGGCATATTCTTCCACTTCATGAACTTCTTCACTTAAGGTGATATGATTCAAAGATGCGATGTTCTCACGTGGCTTTTTAGGATTCACAAAATCCACACATGCTCTCATTTGTCCGTTCATTTGTCTTATTGGACTATGTGCAAAACACCATCTCTTTGATTGATATAGCCACCTCTGACTAATCCGATAATTTTCCTTCTTAGATTTTCTCTATCTCTTTGAGGAGCACGCTGAGCACCACTACTAACGTAATAAGATGGAGTCACACTCTCTATATCATCCTCATCCTCGTCTTGGGTTCGTGTGATGATAATGGTCGTCATCTTAGCTTTGAGAACCTCTTCGCATGATATAGTCAAGGCAGTCTGGCGCTTCATGCGAGAGTGTTGGTCATCGGTAGAATGACTTTCTGTCTCGGATATGCAGACATCCTCATTTTGATGACTCATGGAACATGCAACAGTGATAAGATTGGTTGCAACATCCTCTTCTAGTAGGATATTCCCTTCTCAAGACAACTGCATTACTTTATCTTTGAATAAAAAGCAATCATGAATCGGGTGACCCACCAGCCGATGGTACTTGCAATATTTTGGGTCGTCGGTTCTCCCGACCTCGTCAGGTCGCTTCATTTCTGGCAACTCGATCAAGCCTTCCGTGAGTAAGTCATCAAAGATCCCTGGAAATTCAGAATCTAGGAAAGGATATTCCTTTGCTTGCATGTCCTTCAAGGTCAACGTTCTTTGCCCCGATTCTTGACGGGTGTTCTTTATTTCGCCTTCTTTATCATTCTTCTTTGTTCGAAACCTTACATATTTGACATTCACTGCCATGGACTCTTTCGCCTGTGGTTTGGGCAAGGGCTTGCCCCCTTTCTTTGTTTCTTGCCTTTCTTTGGACTTATGAAAGTCAAGGGTTTGTGGCCCTTCAACTCCGCTAGCAGTCATGCTTAACTCCATGTCATGTGCTCGTGTAGCTAACTCCTCGAATGATCTTGGCTAAATCCCTTAAAGGATGTACCTTAGACCCCAATGCATTCCTTGAATGCACATCTCTATTGCGAGGCCTCTGACAACTTATCTTTACAGTTTATGCTCAGGTTCCTCCAGCGGTTAATGTAGTCAATCACAAGCTCTTCTTTCCACTGGCGTGTATTTGTGAGTTCTATCATGCTGATTGTGCGATGGGTGCTATAGAAGCGGTTGAGGAATTCTTGCTCCAACTGCCCCCAACTGTCAATAGAGATGGCCTCCAAGTCAATATACCAATCGAAAGCATTCCCTTTGAGGGAGCGCATGAATTGTTTCACCATGTGGTCCTCGTATGTGCCAGCGTCATTGCAAGTTTCAACAAAGTGGGCGATGTGCTGGTTCGGACTGCCTTACCATCAAACTGCTGGAATTTTGGAGGTTGGTAACCTGTTGGCATTCTTAAGCTGTCGATTCTTGCGTAATACGACTTAGTATACATCATTGGGGATTTTGAATTTCCTTCAAGTCTTTCTTGGATAGTCCCCATAATGACTTCTTTGAGTTGATACATGTGAACCAATCCTTCTGGTGATACTTGCATCTCGGTAGTAATTGTTTTTCCCTTTTTGAGCGCATGTTGCTTTGCAGATGCTTCGGCTTCGTTATGCTTTTCAACTTGATCACCTCCTACATGACTGCTACCACCATCATTCTCTTTCTCTTTGTTCATAAGTTGAGTGATGCGAACGTCTTGTTCTTGGACATGTTTGGTGAGCCCTTCAATAGCTCTTGTTAGACTTGTGATCTGCTCTTCTAGCACTTATCGTCATGACTGGGGCTGCAAATGAGTAACTTGATGCTGAATGAGGAGTGGATGGTGCAGAATTTCAATCTGGGCTTTCATCGTTTTCAACAATGTTGGGAGATAGAGGTTTTGAAGCATTCACGTCTTTGGGAGCGGAATTCTCTTCAGAGGGTGCTTGCGACTTCTTGGACATGCTTCTAGTGGTAACTCCAAACTTGGTTGAGACCCTCGAAGCAGTTGAAGTAGAAACAGTAGACTTTGTAGTAACTCTCTGTGTAAACATCTTCAAGGACTTAGCGAAGAGGAAGAGATGAGAGGTAGCGAATGTCCCAGTGGATGTGCCAAAATTTGTAACAAAAAATTTCGTGAATTAATTTAATAAACACGAAAAGTGGTACAAATATAATTTCTCGGATCAAATTGATGAACTTTACAATATTGTGAGTTTCAATTCATATTTCTCCTCTGATTTTCTCTTCAATTGTATGACCTCTTTAGACTCGGAGTTGACTTTGATCTTCTTCGATTCTTGACTTTGACTTGAATAACGCTAATCCAAAGGCTTGGAAGCTTGATTTTGGATTAAACGATATTCTTGGATGAATATAGACTCGAGGATCTTGACGAACGCCGACGAACATCTTCGAAGATCTAACTTGAAAAACGCCGATTGGAGGGATTTTGCACCTTGATTCCGGATCCAACACTGCTTCTTGATGGAATGCTTGAACAACGCTCAAAGAATACCTTGAATGCCTTTGATAGCTCTGGAACTCTTCACTTGCTCCTTGAAGTTTTTTATATCATTTTTTGTGAAGAATGAGATCCTATTTATAATTGTACTACACATAATTTACAGCCCGATTCCAAAAAAAAAAAAATTGATACGATAATATCCGGGTATATTACAAACCTATACCCCTCTGCTGACCAAACCTCGTTACCAAAAATACCCCAGTGTAATCACTCATCACATGCACACTAACCACACATGCGCTTGTGTGTGTGAATGACACTAGGCTTCCTCTATTCTACACCCAGTGTAATGCATCGGATGTATGATGCAGTTACACGAAGAAACGCACCAGGCAAGTGATCGACATGGCACCACTCACAACCCACCAAATCTGCAAAAGTCTGACGATGGGATTCCATGTTAGAACATAGAATACTATAATATAACCTTAACCAATATTTAACATGCCAGATTTCGAAAAACAATGTATCATCCGTGAATTGCAGTTTGAAGAGAACGAGAATAAAAGGATTAGCAAGGGTGTCCTGCAATGGAATTTGTAATTTGCTATGTAATGTTCTAGAATGCGATGATTTAATTGAAGGGTGTTTGGCTAAACTTATTTCAAACATTTTATAAACACCAACATCTTATAAGTTGTTTTGAAAGCGTATAAGATATAATTTTTCAAGAACTTATAAATCAATAAAGTATTTTGATAAAAGAGCTTATAAGATGCATGGATCTACACATATTATTCCCACATTACACAAACTACACACTCACACACATTTCACACACTACACACATTTCACACACTACGCACACTTCACACACACCACACCCACATTACACACTACAAACGTTTCACACACATTACACACACTATACACACTACACACACTACACACATTACACACACTATACATATTTCATACACATTTCACACACTACATAAATTTCACAAACTACACACATTACACACACTTCACACACACTAATACACATTCAGACACTACACACATTTCACACAAACTTCACACACACTTTACACACACTACACACGCACTACACACATTCCACACACTACACACATACACTATACGTATTTTTCACACATTTCACACTATACAAATTTTACATACACTTCACACTACGTTTCACACATTACACACACATTGCACACACACTACGTTTCACACATTACACACACTGCACACACACTACACACATTCCACACACACTGCACACATACACTACACACATTACACATACTACACATGTTTCACACACACTACACACTACACATATCCCACACACATTTCACACACCATATATTTTTCATACACACTACACACATTACACATACAAATTTCACACACACTTACACATATATATAATTAAAATATTGATATTTACGCTATAATATTAATAACAACAACAATAAAAAACTGATTTGCTAATAAAGTACAAGAACTTGATTTTTACTAATAAAAGTGTGAAAAAAAAAACTTAAAAAAATACAAACTACAATGACCTATATATTACTACGATTTCATACTCTCTTTTTTCAATGATACTTTATATTACCGATTTGTAAAAAAATTAAATGTAATTACATTTTTAAATATGTTAATATACATTATTATATACTAAAAAGATAGATTTAGTATTCTCTAAAGCTGTAAATTATTATTCCTTCCATTCATAAATAAAAATCATTTTAGAAAAAATTACTGTTTGCAAAAAATAAATCACTCTAGTAAAAATAGTCGCTTTTTTTCAATATTGTCATTGGTCCCAGAAAGTCTTCCTAAACTTTGAAATGTGTGTAGTATGCGTAATGTATGTGAAACGTGTGGTGTGTGTAATGTGTGAAATGTGTGTGCAGTGTGAGAAATGCGTAAAATGTGTGTAGTGCATGTAATGTATGAAATATGTGTGTAGTGTGTATGAAATGTGTGTAGTGTGTGTGAAACGTGTGTAATATGTGTAATGTATGAAATGTGAGTGTAGTGTGTGTGGAGTGTGTGTAGCGTGTGTTAAATGTTGATGTAGTGTGTGTGAAGTGTGTGAAACGTGTTTAGTATGTGTAGTGTGTGAAATGTGTGTAGTGTGTGAAATGTGTGTGGTGTATGAAATGTATGTAGCGTGTGAGTGTAGTGTGTGTAATGTGTGTGAAATGTGTGTGTAGTGTGTAAAATGCGTGTGTAGTGTGTAGTGTATAGTGTATGTAATGTGTGAAATGGATGTAGTGTGTGTGAAATGTATGTAGTGTGTAGTGTGTGTGAAACGTGTGTAATATGTGTAATGTATAATGTGTAAAATATGGGTGAAGTGTATGTGTAATGTGCGTGAAATGTGGGGGTAATGTGTATGAAGTGTGTAGTGAGTGTTAAATGTGGGTGAAGTGTGTGTGTAGTGTGCGTGAAATGTGGGGGTAATGTGTATGAAGTGTGTGTAGTGTGTGTGAAATATGTGTAGTATGTGTGAAACGTGTGAAGTATATGATATGTGTGTAGTGTGTGTAATGTATGTGAAACGTGTAGTGTGTGTAGTGTGTGCAATGTGAGTGAAACGTGTGTAGTGTGTGCAATGTGAGTGAAACGTGTGTAGTATGTGTAGTGTGTGAAGTGTGTGTGAAGTGTGTGTAGTGTGCGTGAAGTGTGAGTGTAGTGTGGGTGTAGTGTGTGTAATGTGTGTTGTGTGTGAGTGCCTGAGTGTAGTTCATATATTGTGTGTGAATTGTGTGTAGTGTGTGAAGTGTGTGTAGTGTGTGAAATGTGTGTGTAGTGTGTGTGAAACGTGTAGTGTGTGAAAAGTGTAGTGTGTGTGGTGTGTGTGGTGTGTGTAGTGTGAAACGTGTGAAATGTGTGTAGTGTGTGAAACGTGTGCAGTGTGTGTAATGCATAAAATGTGTAGTGTGTGAAGTGTGTGAGAAGTGTGTAGTGCGTGTGAAATGTGTAGTGTGTGTAATGGGTGAAATGTGTATGAAATGTGTGTAGTTTGTGTGAAACGTGTAGTGTGTGTAATATGTGTGAAACCTGTGTGTGAAACGTGTAATTCGTAAAATATGTATGTAGTGTGTGTGAAGTGTGTTGTGTGTGAGAAGTGTATAGTGCGTGTGAAATGTGTAGTGTGTAATGAGTGAAATGTGTATGAAATGTGTGTAGAGTGTGTGAAATGTGTGTAGTGTGTGAAACGTATGTAGTGTTTGTAATGTGTGAAATGTGTTTTGTGTGTGAAGTGTGTGAAGTGTGTGTAGTGTATGTAATGTGTGAAGTGTGTGGAGTGTGTGAAGTGTGTAAAATGTGTGTAGTATGTGTATTGGTGTGTGTGTGCCGTATATATAATTTGAGTACAATTTGTAAGATCTTAAAATACTACACACATTACACATTCCACACACATTTCACACACTACACACATTTCACAAATATTACACACATACACAAATTTCACATACATTTCACACATTACACACACTACACACACTTCACACGCACTACACATTTTTCACATACACTACACACACTTCACACACCTACACACACATTACACATACTAAACATGTTTCACACATTACACACACTACACACATTTCACACACACTACACACATTTAACACATCACACTACACATGTTTTACGAATTACACACTACACACACATTTCACACACATTTCACACATTACACCCATATTACACACACTACACACATTTCACACTTCACATACACTAAACATTTTTCACACACTTCACACACCTACACACACATTACACATACTAAACATGTTTCACACACATTCCACACATTTCACACACACTACATACACATTTCACACATTTTACACACACATTACACGCATATTACACACACATTACACGCATATTACACACATTACACACATTTCTCACATTACACACACTACACACACTTCACACATATATAACACATACTAAACATGTTTCACACACTACACATTCCGTACACATTCCACAAATATTTCACACACTACACATTTCACACACTACACACATTTCACACATTACACACATTACACATGTTTCACATAGAATACACACACCACACGTTTCACACACACTACATAAATTTCACACACTACACACTACACATACATTTCACACATTACACATATTACACACGTTTCACGCACGTTACACACACTATACACATTACACACACATTTCACACATTAGAAACACATTACACACTACACACGTTTCACATACATTTCACACATTACACACACTACACGTTTCACACACACTATACATGTTTCAAACACACTACACATATTTCACACACCACACACACTACACACATTTCATATATTAACATACTACACACATTGCACACACTACTCACATTGCACACACTACTCACATTCCACACACATTACACACATATTTCACATACATTTCACACATTATACGCATATTACACACACTACACACATTTCACACACGTTTCACAGACTACACACACTTCACACGCACTACACATTTTTCACACACACTTCACACACCTACACACACATTACACATACTAAACATGTTTGACACACATTCGACACACATTTCACACACACTAGACACACATTTAACACATTACACACATTACACATGTTTCACATACATTACACACACTACACACGTTTCACACACACTACACATAATACACACGTTTCACACACTACACACGTTCCACACACATTCCACACACTACACACATTTCACACACTACAAACACATTACACACACTACACACGTTTCACATACATTACACACAGTACACACACACTTCACACATTACACACTACACCTGTTTCACACACACTACAGACATTTTATACACTACACATATTTCACAAACACCACACACACTTCACACACATTTAACATATTACATGTGTTTCACACACATTACACACACTACACACATTCCACACACATTTCATACACTACACACATTCCACCTTTCCCCTTCTCCTGAGACTTCTAAACGAATCTGAATCAACGGTATTTGGATATTCAGTTAATGAAAAATGGTGTTGGCGCCGTCCTTTTCTTATTTGATGCATAAAGATATGTTGTTTCTTAAAATCAATTCTTATTTTCTTATTTGATGCATAAAGATATGTTGTTTCTTAAAATCAATTCTTAGCAATGTGTGTAGTGTGGGTGAAGTGTGTGTAGTGTGGGTGAAGTGTGTGTAGTATGCGAAGTGTATGTAGTGCGTGTGAAATGTGTGCAGTGTGTAGTGTGTGTGAAATGTGTGTGAATTGAGTGTGTAGTGTGTGTGAAGTAAGTGTGAAATAGTGTATATAGTGTGTGTAATGTGTGTTGAATGTGGGTAGTGTGTGGAATGTGGGTAGTGTGTGTGAAACGTGTGTAGTGTGTGTGAAACGTGTGTAGTGCATGAATGTGTGTAGTGCATGAATGTGTAGTGTGTGTGAAGTGTGTGTAGTGTATGAAGTGTATGTGTGTGAAATATGTATAGTGTGTGTAGTGTGTGGTGGTGATGTGTGTGAAATATGTATAGTGTGTGTAGTGTATGGAGTGCGTGTGATGTGTGTGATGTGTGTGATGTGTGTGAAACGTGTGTGATGTGTGTGATGTGTGTGAAACGTGTGTGAAGTGTGTGTGAAACAATGTGTGTGAGTGTGTGTAGTTTGTGTAATGTGTGAAATGTACGTGTAGATATCTCTTCATGCAATTGCATCTTATAAGATCTTTCATCCAAACACTTTATTAACTTATAAGCTTTTGAAAAATTACATCTCATAAGCTCTTAAAACAACTTATAAAATGTTGGTGATTATAAGATGTTTAAAATAAGTTTAGCCAAACACCCTGTTGGACTTTATTTTGGTAATTACTCACTAATTCCCTCGGGGCACGACAACCCTTTACTCACTCACTTATTACTTGACGAACTAGTGCACTTTCTAGTATCATACATATTGCATGCATTACTGGTCTTCAGAGAAAGATTAATCAAGTTACCTAGCAAAAATTGTTGACTGAGAAAAAGAATCAAGACATCACCAGAACGTAAACAACTTAATGAAAGTTCCCACAGAAGACATCTAAGATAGTTGTTGGTTTAGTAAAGGCTCCATGAGAAAATGCTAACACGCCGACAAAGAATAGGAGAAAGTATCTAAATAAGCCTATGTGAAATTAAACAATTCATCCATCCAGTCACTAAGATAAAGATATTGGCAGCTTCAAACAATCAACTTCTGAAGGACATTTTAGATTAGGAGTATTCATCAGTCGAAAGCTATATTTATGAATTGAATGTTTTAGTTGGCAATCAATTCCTATGTCCATTCTCTTCAAATAGGAAAAAAAGTCAGTATCCACTCAAGAAGGGCGTATAATTATTTCATCAGCTAAAAAAATGCATATAACTAGGAAATATGGACCAAGAAACATACAGGCATCATTTCGTCATCATCGTCCTATATTTGACCGAGGTGAATCCTGAGGGTGATAATTTGTGGTAGAGATAGCAATTTATCTTTCCATGTGCATATTCTGTATAAACACAATCCCTATCTAGCATCGAATCTTTCTCAAGGCTTCAATGAACATCAAGAATCTTTCTCAGTCCAAAACATAAAAAAAATCCTTATAGATAAACAGAGAAGCTTCTAAAAGAACAAAGTGAAAATCAGTCGATATAAAACGATGCAAGCGAAGGCACAGAAAGAGAATACCTCAAATTGCATTTATGAAGGATTGGATGAGATGAGGACTGTCTGTAGGGAGCGTTTAACATCCCGAAGGCCAATCCATGGAAACCATTTTGAATGTCTGCTTCACTGGGTTTTAATATTCATCAGAAGTATAACCATTCGTCACCTCTCCCGCTGTTCGGCGTGATATGAGGCACAAGTAGAAACATAAACAGAGCCATGTTGAGGTGATTCTTGAAAATAATCTACAAACAAGCCTCCCCAATCCAGGCAACGAGATTCCAACAATCTGAAATCGGCCCAGCACACTTAAACAAGATCAGAAAACAAATATACGGCTTTTGTTTCCATAATTATACTGTCTGAGAGGCACAGCTTTGAAGCATAGGAACAATATTGTGAAGTCTCTCTAACAACTCATCGCATGGGACACTACTGCCCTCTAATTTCTCTTGAGTAAGACTTGGCAGAAGCTTTACAACATCACGGCCTTGAGGCATATCACATATGCAACTTAAGATCGTAGCAGTCAGTTCATCATCAAGAACAACACCTGCGACCGCCATTTTCTGAAGCAAATTGATTATTTCTTCTGTATTGGCCTCTGACTTAAAGCCTTTGAGTAAAGAATCATAGACAACGGCATGTGGTGGGTAGCCCGATACTTTCATCCTTTCAAACAAACTTTTAGCCTCTTCCATCAATCCTAACTTTGAGAACCTATTAATCAAAATTGAAAAGGTCAAAGCATCGGGATGCAGACCTCTTTGCTGCATATTAATTAGTAATCTGTTGGCAGACTCAACATCCCCTGCTTTGATGGTCGAATCAATCATAATGTTGTATGAGACAACATCAGGTTTACAACTGCCACTGACCATATCCGTAAACAGAGTTCTTGCTTCCACCAAGCTACTCTCCCTGCATAAGGTGGCCATCAACGTATTGTAGTCAGATGATGTAGGACTAGGACCCGCAGCTCTCATTTTACTAAAAATGCCTTTCGCAATATTTGTACAGTTACATCTGCATAAGCCATTTATAAGAACACTATAAGCCATCGAATCTGGAACCAACCCCAACTGTAAAAGCTCCTTCCAAAGGTTCACAGCTTTCTTTACATTTCTCGCCTTCAGATAAGCCCCAATCAGCGCCGAATATGATGCAACGTCAGTTAGCTTCTTCTGTTCAGCCATCTCCCGGTTAATTCTTACTGCCTTTTGAAGACGGCCTTCCTTACACAACCCTTTAACTAGCGTACAAACAGTCCACGAATTAGGCTCGGCACAGTTCCCTTTTGACAGCATTGAATCAAACAGTTTCAAGGCAACATCAACCTTCCCAATGTCACATATACCTGTTAACACAGTATTGTAAGTTACAATATCAGGACTTATATCCTTTTCCACCATCATCTCCAGAATCTTAATTGCATCAACGAAAAGCCCCCCCTTGCATAATCCATTAATCAAAACGTTGTACGTTGTACTATTAGGAATTTCTCCCCTATCCACCATGAAATTAAACAATTCCACTGCTTTCTCAATCCTCCCAAGTTGACAAAACCCACTAATTATACCCGTAAACGTAACAACATCAGGACGAATACCATTTCTTAGCATATCATTGAACAGCTGCTTCACCTCTTTAAAGTTTCCCTTCTGACAGAGACCATGCATCAAACAGGTGTAGCTCAATCTATCTGGAGAAATTCCTCTCCCCAACATCTCATTCATAACTTCCTTTGCTCTATCAACTTCTCCTTCACTAACAAATCCATTTATAAGTGTACCATACGTGATCAAATCGGGTGCAGTCTTCGCATCCTCCATTTGTTTCTTTACCCTCATAGCTTCATCTAATCTCTTCTCCCGGCACAATCCTTTTACCAACGTATTAAAACTCACTATATCAGGAGACACAGAATTTCTATCCATTTGACCTAAGAATACCTCAGCCTCAACAGAAAATCCACTACAACAAAGACCATTCAACACAATATTCGCAACGTATAGGTGAACGCTATACCCGTGCTTCAATATCAACCCAATTGCTCCCATGGCCAATCGGGGAAACCCTAGATGCACCAATGACTCAACCAAAGCGGACAGTGACAAATACCTTGGCGAAGCCCCAGCGTATATCATTTTCTTGTAAACACTGAAGGCCAGATTGTAGGCTTCATTCTTGACAAGGGTTTGCAGAAGGCGATCGCTGGTCGGCCCCGAAGGAACGAGGCCCGTATCCACAGATTGATCAAAAAGAGAAACGGCTTTCCTGTAATCTTCAATGGAGTTGGGTTTTTGACATAGAGATGTAATTTGGGTGTTCAAATCATGGACTGAACTGGAAATTGTGGCGAAGGGGTTGATGCAGATAAGATTTTGGGGCGGGAAAAGGAAGTTTAGTTTCGAAAACAGATTCTTTCTGATCATTGTTGATGCCATACCTTGGTTGTTGAATCTTGAACCTTATGTTGTATGTTTTCGAATTTAAGGTAGGGTAAATTTTCGTAAACAAATACGCATCAAATCAAATAAACAAGTAAATGCGGACGCAATGTGGATGAGGAAAAGCCCCGCGGTAACAATGAAGAACAGTCAATAAGTTCGAGCGCTGTTAAAAGCATATCGTATCAAAATCTTACTTCGATAAAAATCGTGGTTGTCGCATAGGGGTAGGACCGTAGGGAGGGCAAAAAATACGGAAATGCAGAAATACCGTACTTATCGTATCGAATAATTATTAAAAATATTAAAAAATTTAGTATATTTAATTTTCGGTACGCTAACGGTATGAAAATTCAAAGATTTTAATATTTCGATATATACCGGTTTACAGAAAAAAAATTGGTATTTTGGTATTTCGATATACATAGGTATACCGAATTTTTTTTTTCAACAATTTGTTAGTTCAGTATATCGGTATATCAAATTTCTAACTGTATACCGATAAATTTCGGTATACCAAAATTTTGGTACGGTAACGGTATGAATTTTCAACATACCGAAATTTCGGTCGGTAACGGTATAGGTGATTCGGTACGGTACACCGTACCGAACCACCCCTACATAAGGGGGTATGTTTGTTTACCGATTCGTCCGCCCAGTTGTAGGACAGACTGATCCAAACTTACGTTTGATGCTGGGACTTAAAATTAGGATCCCATAAAGCATCTCCAGTCATGCACCTCATCTTAGGTACAATTTATTGTCACTTCACTGTCACATTAAAAGTTAATAATCCATTGTATTTATACATATTCCTCCCCAATCATCCAAGGTACAATTACTACTTTTTGGGGATCCCACCATCAAATCACCTTTTTATTTCCATATCTTTAATTTATTTAAGTTTTAATTATATTTTTCACTAATGTAATTAATTAATAATTATTAATGATTTATTCAAATTAGTATATTACGCTATACATTTTTTAGATTTTTTTTTTTAAAAACTAATAATAAAAGTAATATTGTGCTGAAGTGAAAATAAGTTTCTACATTCAATCTTATTGAAATTTTATTTAAAAGAGAAAGATGAGTACCACGCTAAAGCAAATCACAAACAATAATATATTAAATAAAATAAAAATATAGCTAATTATTGTTGAACCGTGCCCATAAGTGATCAATCAAATCGGCCCGAAGCTGATGATGTGTTTCCCTATCACGTAGCTCCGAATCTCTTTTGATGTACTCATTGAATCCTCTGATGGAGCCTTGAACTTTTGCGAGGTAGTGTTGTCATTGATGTTAGGTTCCTCCGAGCAATCGGACGATGTATCCCCTGTTGAACAATCCACCAATTCCGGTTCCAATCTCAACACACAATTTAATCCAACGACTAATCCTAAATTGTGTTACCCGAATCAAT
>JAUEKW010193528.1:0-15704 GCA_032274785.1 Ajuga reptans | reverse complement strand
TATGGTCCCCATTCGATAGCGGTTAATAACAATCCAGTCTTCTATATTCTCTCTATAGAATACAACAAATAAGGGTTACGCTATTCGTCTGGAAGATCATTAAAAATCCTAAAGGCTTCTTCCGTGATGAATTCAGGTACGCTTCCGTGTTATGATTATGGTATGACTCTATAGCTTTTTCGGATCATCAACGTAGAGTATCAATTATGCTATTTGATTCGATGTTAACCATCGATAATAAATTATCCAACATCAAGTACATGCAACTTTTATAAAATTAAAATCATCAATTTTTATTTTAACTAATAAACGAGACTTTGATTTGAAACACGACTTTTAATTTGGAACGATGGAGTAATGCAAGATTAATATCATCAAGAAAGAAAAGCATTTTCAGGTTGGTTTACTAAAATGTCCAACTTAATTATCCATAGTGGGCTTCATAAATTATTTGTCAAAATAGGCCCATGATATTTTCTTAGTGGGCCGGATGCAATAATCTCGTTGCTGTTCAATTTGGGCCAATCAAGAAAATGAAATAGTTAGCCCATGTTTTCCATTTTTATTTTCAACTAAATGACTGTTGATCCTTGTGAGACGAATCGTCTAGTGAAGAAAACGGAAATTGAAGCGCTGAAGCTGTTGCAGAAATTGAACTTCGAAGATGAGTTGCAAAGATTTCTATCTTATCCCTAAATAATGCTTTTTTTTTTTTTTTGAGAGAATAAATAATGCTTTCTTTAATGGCCTCTAAAACCCACCATTTTCGCTTACGGAGCTCTCTTCTTTCACAATTCGAACTTGTCCTCTTTTTCCACTATTCGCCTCACAAAACCCCTCAATTTGCTCCCAAACAAGCATCAGACCCAATCCAAAATGAATCTGCGGTCAATATTTCAGCCGGTCCGGCGCCGACCCGTTTCAATTATTCGGATTTCCGACCCGATACAGTTGTCGAAACCCTCAATTGTTATGCGAATGACTGGAAGCTTGCATTGGAGTTCTTCAACTGGGCAGAATCCCAGTGTGGGTTTCAACACACCACTCAAACACTCAACCGGATTGTGGACGTTCTAGGTAAGTTTTTCGAGTTCGATATCGCCTGGAATTTGATAGAAAGACTGTCGAAAAATCAGTGTTCTTTTCCCGATCATACAACTTTTAGGGTTTTGTTTAAGCGTTATGTATCTGCCCATCTTGTTAAAGAAGCGATTGATGGTTTTGTTCAATTGGATGAGTATAATCTGAGGGATGAAATTTCATTCTCGAATTTGATAGATGCTTTATGCGAGTACAAGCATGTGATAGAGGCTGAAGAGCTCTGCTTTAAGCGAAATAAGGATAGCCATTTTGATGATATTGTGTTTGGTTTTAATGTCGAAAATACGAAAATTTATAACATGGTTCTTCGAGGCTGGTTTAAAATGCAGTGGTGGAGGAAGTGTAGGGAGTTCTGGGAGGAGATGGATAAGAGGGGTGTGAAGAAAGATTTGTACTCATATTCGATATATATGGATATCCAGTGCAAGAGTGGGAAGCCATGGAAGGCGGTGAAGCTTTACAAGGAGATGAAAAAGAAGGGTATTAAGTTGGATGTGGTGGCATACAACACTGCCATTCATGCAATCGGGATTTCTGAAGGGGTAGATGTTGCAGTGAGGCTTTCCAAGGAGATGATTGAGTTAGGGTTTGAACCTAATGTAGTTACGTTTAACACCATCATAAAGCTGTTGTGTCAAAACGGGAGGTATAGAGAAGCTCACAAATTGCTTAATCTGATGGTAAAGAAAGGTTGTCAGCCGGATATAGTTACGTATCATTGCTTCTTCACGTGCCTTGAGAAGCCTCGGGAGATTCTGAAGTTTTTCGATAGAATGATGGAAAGTGGTGTTCGGCCAAGGATGGACACATATGTGATGCTGATGAGGAAGTTCGGAAGATGGGGTTTCCTTCGCCCAGTTTTTCGTCTCTGGAAGGAGATGGCAGAACATGGTCTAAGCCCTGATGAGTCTGCGTATAATGCCCTAATTGATGCTTTGATTCAGAAGGGATTGGTTGACATGGCACGCAAATATGACGAAGAGATGATGCAGAAGGGGCTTTCAGCTAAGGCGAGGCCTGAACTGCGGAAAAATATGGATAGTGAAGGATCTTGAAACGGGTAAGTTCATATCTCAGTTTATATGACTAACAATTTTCGACAAGTTAAAATCTAGTGCAGGACTTCAGACTGTAAAATGTATCAGTAGGCATGATAGATTCTAGGCTATAAGCTAAGGGTATATATACGAAGGTTGTGCGAAAATGTTTGCTTGTTTGTTTTGGCAGGAGTCTTTGCTAGGAGTCCATAATGAACTCTGTCATGAGGTGTAGCATAAGATTAACATTTCTTCCTGAATTAGAGACTCTGGTTTTGCTTTCGACCTTGAAGATTTTCGGTTTTTACTGTGAGATTTATCTGACACTTCAGCTGTCTGTTCTTCCAGATGAAACTTATCTTTCTAATTACCAGTAGATATTAGATCTTATAAATCAGCTTCAAACTGCAATACGGCCTGGAAATTGTAGATGCAAAGTTAATGCACATGAGCTAGTTAAATGATTATTACTGCCACTAGAATGAATTCTTGAAATTATTTCTACATTGGTGGTGTCAATTTTGGATGCCAATGAGCGATTTGTTTCTTAACGACATGTAATATTTGTTTTTATTTTGTCAAATTGGAGTTTGGGTTGTAAGATGAGCTGATGACCTTCCAGAAAAGTAATAACATCTTTGAAAACGTGAGCTTTCATGTTACTGAGAGCTGATCATTAAGGAACAAAAGACGGTGATGCTGCTTTCCAAATCAGGAAAACTTTGCAAATAAGGTTCACAAGAAAGTTCATCTATTGTTTTGATGGCTCCTCTTTTGCATATGGAAGTGACTAATTCATGACATTAGGGTGGATAATTTACCTGAGATTTGGAAACATATGGGGTTTGCAACCTCTTGATATTAGAAGTCTTAGTTTGCTGGATTTGATGTTCTTGAGGTTTTGAATTTTGGTTTCGATCGATGCAACGTTCTCGATATCAGAAACACGACATTGCAGAACTAAGTATTAGATGTTTGCTGGATGTTCTGCTATGATATTTCTGAGAAAACCAGGAGACCTAGCACTATTCAAGTACAACATATAGTCTTAGATCTGGGGTATTAAGATTTGTGGCTATTGCAGATTTGTAATATTATATTATAATGTGGTAGTAGTCTGAACATTCTTCCAGTATTGAAATTGCAGAAATTTAACACATAATTTGGCTTCAAAATCATCCTAGCATCATAAATACATTTTTTTTTGCTTATATCAAAAAGAAAAAACAAAATGAATGAATTTAAGGTTGCGTTTGGATGGAGGGATTTGGGAATTCGAGCATTTGATTTAAAATATTTTGTATTTGGAAATCCACTCATTTTGAATCCCTTGTTTGGAGTGATGTGTGTGAAACAGAAAGATATTTTTGTATGTGAAATTTATTCAGTGTCATTGAACATAATTATTCAGTTCTTTATGTTAATTTTTCTCTTTTATTTATTTATTTAGTTATTCTGTTGGATATCAATTAACGGTTGAGCTACATCCCAAGAGAAAAAAGTCTTTTGTAATAATGAAAATTATTATGATTTTTTAACTGTTGAGCGAGAGTGAGAGTGAGAGTGTTTATAACTGATTGTCTGGTGTCTGATGTTTTATTGCATAAAGCGGGTCTAAAAATTGTGGTTGAGGATGCTAAAGTTGGGCTGGCTAGAAAATAGAGAATCTGTCGGAAAGAGATATTGGAATGAGTGTCTCTTTGTACTAAATGTTGTTTATGAGATTACTAATGACAATGGGTTTCCTTTTGTAGTAAATAATCGTTTAGGAGACTACTAATACTGGTAGTGAATGAGGTAAAAGATATTATATGACATTTGTGGATGATTGTTCTAGATATACTATTTTTGAACAAGAAACGTATGAACAAAAATAATTTTATCCCCCTTCAAATATATGAATGTAGTGCTTCTAATTTACGTTCCACCATTGATATACTTGTTTTAGTTAATTAATATTATGTCGAATATTATAAAATAATTTTACTCAAGAAACAAGTGGTGCTTGCTTCGAGTATAACTTACAATTCTCCCTAGTTCATAACTAATTAAAATAAGAATTTTGTAAATAATAAATTAAATACATATGACACAAATAACTTATTTAATGTTTTTTTCATTTAAAAAATTACTAATATTGTGACGCCCGGGACCGACGAGGGCGGGGAGTGATCGCCGGTGCAATAAGATAAAAATGCATGGACAAGGAGCGGCTCCTGGCAAGGCTTCTAGGTGAAGGGAGACATGAATGAACCGATGTCATACCAAAAAAAGAGGATATTCTGAGACTGTGCGGGTATGAGACCGTATAGTCGAGCTTAAAGGGCAATTCCCAGACTATGCTGGTATGGGACTGTATAGTTGAAGAGAGCTTAAAGAATTGATTAGTGCTACTCATACAAACAAGGTGCATCTTCTTTTCTGGTGCCCATTCTGAGAAAACTCTAAGGTTAAGCCTGCTTGGTTTGGGGAAATTTCAGGATGGGTAATCCCCTGGGAAGTTTCGGGTAACCCCTGGAAAGTTTCTCAGGATGCGCGCTGGAAAAGATTTGTGTTAGTTTGTGGGGATAGTCCGTCAAATCTGGAAGCGGGTCGTTACAAATATAATCTTATATATGATGATTATGTAACAAGGAACAGGTACCACCTATCCATATCTTTCCTACCCCTAAAATCAAGCTTTAGTCGTAATCGGTAAGTCAATGTTTGGCATTTTGATTATTAATTAAAAAAAAGAGTTGATTAATTAAGCAAATACTAAATTTTAAGATAATCCAATATTAATTAACCAAGCATCTTTACGTAAAGTTCATTAGGGAGTAATGATTGGTAGGTGTGAATAAATTAGGCCTATAAGTGAATAAATTATGCCCAAATTTATGGTGAAGTGCAGAAGAGGATTAACTAGGAATTTTTTTAATCCAATAGGCAGAGTGATATTTTTGACCTATCAAGAACACTTATCAATTTAAATATTTTAGGAGATAAATCTGAAATTTTAAGATATTCATATAAAAACTTATATTTTAGATAAAAACTTGTGTCAGACCGTGTGACGGGAAAAAATACTACTTTTTGTAGCAAAATATCACTTTTTTTGAACAAAAAGAGTATAAGTTTTTGTGCTATCAAAGTATCACATTTATTTACAAAAGTATCATTTTTTAAAAGTGTCACTTTTTAAGGCAAAAATATCATTTTTTTTCCTGTAAAAGTGCACTCCACCATACTCCGTCACACTGTAAAACTGTCACACACAAGAATTACTCTATATTTAATTAGAGTAACACTTATGTGCCCCCGATACATGGATCTTATATGCAACGGGTTGACCCAAGCCCGATTTTTAAAAAGGTATTAGTTTTCCTAAAAAAAAAGTATTACTTTTTTACGAAAAAATATTAATAGCTGAAAAATTGATATACATGAATGTACTTCAAATTTTTTATATTTTATGATTGAGCGCATTTTTTGGCGTCCGCTCAATAAGGTGACGAAAAAGTATTATTTAATTGGCTAAAAGTATTACTGTTTTTAATAAAAGTATCAATCCAAAGTTATACTTTCATTCATAAATTTATTAAAACAAGTAATATTTTTTGCCAATTAAGTGATAGTTTTTGGCACAAAAGTAATACCTTTTGAGTCGGGTAGAATTATCTTACTCGTTGCATATAAAAAGATCCATGCAACGAGGGCATATAAGTTTTTGCCATTTCATTATTACTCCTTCCATTACACAAGAATAGTCTTTTTCACAGATTAAGGAATTTATTTATTACTTCAGTTCACCCATATTTAATAAGGTAAACTACATGATGTTTAAGTGTAAACTTAAGTTAATATCAATGAATGATTTGGTTGTTCTCAAAAAAAAAAGAAAAAAGAATGATTTGGTAGGGTTACATTAGGAAAATTATTATTTAATACACTCTTAACAAAAGATAGGGACTATCTTTTTCAAACATTTAAAAAAACGATAACCTTTTTTGTGAGATGGAGAAAGTATCGTTTAGATGAAAACTGAAAGCAGAACGAAACTCTATAAGGTTGAGGCAGTTAGGACAAAAGGTGTTAGGTTTGAGTATAATATCCATCGATCATGATTAACTAAACAACTAAGTTTAAGAAAGAATAAAATTTTGTACTTTGTTAAGGTGGTTGAGAAAAACTGGTTAAAGAAAGGCATATTGGGTCTAGTATTCTTCAACAAATTTAAGGAATTAACCTTATATATATCGATTTTTTATATGATGTACAGATACAGTAAGCACCTGCTTATTTATTGTTGAGTTATCGAGCCTGATTGACTGTACACTAGGCCCAATAACGATGATCCAACTCGCCGAAGAGTTGGTCAGAAATTTTTTTGGGCCATGTTTATTTGTACTAATACGAGTCTGTTTAGAACTAGGGTTTTAGTCTTCTACTATTATATATATGGAGATGATACAAAATAGCTTTTGATGTAACTTTTAGTATAATTTTTTCACTTTTGTAACTTTTGGATAATTTTAGCCTTTTTTGTGGCAAATAAAAATTATTTGCCACGAAAAATACGTTTTTCGTGGCAAATATCTTATTTTTTGCCATGAAAAATACATTTTTCGTGGCAAAAAAAAAAAAAAAAAAAAATTGCCACGAAAAAAGCTACAATTATTCAAAAGTTATAAGGAGGCTAAAATTATTCTAAAAGTTACCAAAGACTATTTTGACCTATTTTCACTTATATATATTCACGACATTCATTGTAATCTGTTCGACGAAATTAGTTGAAACCCTGGTTTGACAGCGCCCCCAGACGTAGTCTTCTAGACGAACTAGGTTAACAATTTCGTGTTTTTTATTGCTTTTGTTTTCATAAATATTGCGTTTTTCCTAATATATATTAATGATGTAGCATATTTAAAAAAGATTTGTGTGATAAAAGAGTTTTTGTTTATTAACATTAGATATATGGATGCACCAATCTAAATCAGTTGATGATACGTAACCATGAACATGTGGGGGTTAAGAAAGTGGATTAGAATTAATAAGCTTTGATGTCACTTTAGATATTGCACTAACAATTCATAATTGGTTTCTAACTGGTGCATATCTTGCGATTTATCTGTTCTTAAATAAACGAGGGCTGTAAATGGGTCGAAAACACTGTTATTCAAACTTGTTTGAAATATTATCAAGCTTCTAATATTAAGTTTGAGCTTGTTTGATTATTAATTGAGTCGAGTTTGAACGAGTTCCAATACAACTTTTTGTTCTTGTTAATTTCACAAATATAATTTTCTAAAATCTATAAATTTCTTACTTTTACAGCTTATCTTATTTGTTGATTTGAATTATTCAAGTACATACAATTTATTTATGAAATTAAAACCTTCCATTTTTATTTCGACTAATAAACGAGACTTTGATTTGAAACAGGACTTTTAATTTGGAACAATGGAATAGTGCAAGATAGGGCTGTACAAAAATTCTTATAAATCGGTCAAACCAATCCAATTCAACCAATCCAAACCGAATAGTGCAAGATTAATATCATCAAGAAAGAAAAGCATTATGTCCAAGTTAATTATCCATAGTGGGCTTCATAAATTATTTATCAAAATAGGCCCATGACCTTTTCTTAGTGGGCCGGATGCAATAATCTCTTTCTATTCGATGGTTTAAGGAACCAAAATAATCGCTGCTGTTCAATTTGGGCCAATCAAGAAAATGAAATAGTTAGCCCATGTTTTCCATTTTTATTTTCTCTACATTTGTGAAAGGGTTATTATGATTGCTAAATGACATGTTATGTTTGTTGATCCTCTACTAAGGTTTTTGTGAGAGGAATCGTCCAGCGTGGCTTCATGTCCTGTGCGCCTTCCACGTCTTATATCATCTCGCTCTCTATTTTTTGGTGGATTCTTTCGACTTTTTTATGTTGTTGTCAAGTCACCCTAATTTCTCTAGTTGTTGTACAAACAGTTATGCTGCATGAGAGATTTGATTCGTTGTATTTGTACAAGCAGTTATGTTGCGGGAGAGATTTGATTTGTTGAATAGAGTGTGATGGTTTGCAATATTTTAGTCGGAGATTTCCTTTGATCTTCATATGTTTAAATAATTTTTTTTCTTTATCTATATCCTTCCTCACATTGGGTTGAGAATAATATTTTTAGTTAGTTAGAGTTCTTTAAACTTATATTTTCATCTGTACTTTTAGTTTAAATAAATCTCTAACCTTAAAATAACGAAAAAATGTAAAATTCCTAGTACTCCCTATACCTTACTGCATTGAGGGTTTTGGATGAAACAAAACAAAATTATAATGCATTATATAGATTATAATTTTATTTTATTTTATTTTTTTGAACTATAGGTGTTGAAAAATATTTATGAAAAATATTCCCAAGGCATATGGGCTGATCCACATCTTCTTGAATGCCTTATCCAAAACAAATGGCCCATTAAAGTCACAATTTCATGGACCACATAAAAGGCTATCGTACTGCTATTCACCACTTCACAATCAACATAAAGTGCAGTTTCTTAGACGTTGACATATAACTGCAACAGTGCTTCCAAAAAATTGATCCACATAATTCATCCATAAATCGGAAAAAACGAATAATAAATTGATGCATCTGTGCTTATACATACGAACTGTGTGTATTAAATAAATGGAGCATTGCAACTAAAAAAAAAAAGGAAAGAAAGAATGCTAGAGCCTATTGATTGATAGGTCGATTCCATTCTTTACTAAGATCGATTTTGTTCTTTACTATATGTGGCAATTCGAGCCTACACAGCTCGGGTTGTTGATAGGTTGATTTCATTCTTTACTATATATGGCAATTCGAGCCTCCACGACTCGGGTAGGACTATACCAAAGGTCATTCAATAAATATTAGGTTAATAAAAACCTATAATATTAAATAAATGGAGCATAGCAACCAAAAAAAAAATGAACACTAGAGCCTGCGTTTTGATAAGTCGAAGTTCTCGGGTTGGGCCACACCGAAGGTCATTCGGACCAATAAATATTAGGTTCATAAAAATCTAAAATACATTTACATTACTTACGTAGGTCGGCCCGTGGGCCTACTAAGTTATTGGTCCATTTGATAAAGCTAAAATGCATCTTGAGCCTCAAAATATATAGCCTAAGCCACCTAAATCGTCACGCATATCGGCCCTGCCCATCGGGTTGCACCAATTTCGCCAACTTTATTCTTTAGCATTTTCAGTTTGGAGAGAACAAAGTTGAACGGGAGCTTGAGTCCTGAGCCCAACCCACCTAAATCGTCAGGCATATCAACCCTACCCATCGAGTCGCACCAACTTCGCCGACTTTAGTCTTTGCCATTAGCAGTTTTGAAAGAACAAAGTTAAACGGGAGCTCGAGTCCCTACGACTTCTGATGACCCGTAGTTAAAATATGTCATTCTCAATATATATGATTTTTTAACTGTTGATTGAGAGTGAGAGTGACAGTGTTTATAACTGATTGCACCACACCCAATCACCATGGTTTTGTGGTATTAGCACAAAATTATTCTATTGGATAACCCATTTTCTTGGAACATAAGCAAGTAGCAATTGACACAAAAGACTACATATACTTCGTTGGAATTCTATTACCCAAATTCACAATTTCATGATGTATGCAAATTCACAATTTCATGATGTATGCCAAATAGTTTTATTGGTTAGAAAACACTGCAAATTTAATTAATTTGTTTTAAAAGTCTTTACCCTATTTCTACCTACGGTTTTATTGCATAAAATTTCTTGATTGTTAGCCGTAGTTTTATTGCTTAGAAATTACCGCAATTCACTTAATTTGTTTGAAACCCTATATGTACTTCAGTGAGATTCAACTGACACAATACTCATTTTTCTTGATAGACGCCCATGGTTTTATTTCTTAGAAAGTACCGCAATTCAATTAAATTCTCTATTTCTTGATTGTTTTTTATTTCTGGATGGATACCATGGTTTTTTTTTTAGCCTAGAAATTTCATAGTACGATTGCTTTAGTTATTGTGTTCATGAAATTGTTAAGATTTACATAATTGCTATTCAATTCATTACTGGAATTCAGTAAAATTACCTCAATTACATATTTATGCAAAAGTGGAATTTAATTACCTCAATTCCCTATTTCTGGATGGATACTTACAGTTTTATTACTTATAAATGTTAGTCTAATTGCTCCCATTATTGGGCTTACAATTTTTGTAAAAACTTCAATGTTATATTTATAAAAAATTCAACAGCCTAAAATTTTATGTCTTCACAGAAATCTGGTGTCTGGTGTTTTATTGCATAAAACGTGTCTAAAAATTGTGGTTGAGGATGCTAAAGTTGGGCTGGCTCGAAAATAGAGAATTTATGGGAAAGAGATATTGGAATGGGTCTCTTTGTACTAAAGGTTGTTTATGAGATTACTAATGACAATGAGTTTCTTTTTGCAGTAAATATCGTTTATGAGACTACTAATAATAATTGTTCTACTTCTGCTTATATTCCTGGAGTCCATTGATTGGTGGCATGGTAGATTTGGTCATGCCAAAGACTTATCAATTTGTATCTTATTCCTTTTGTGAATGTGAATGAACTTTATAAATGTGTTGTATGTGTGGAAGTAGTTGAAACCGACGTGGTTGATTTCAAGAATACTGGCAGTGAATGAGGTAAAAGATACTATATGACATTTGTGGATGATTGTTCTAGATATACTAGAATTGACCTCTTAAGAACTAAAGATGAAGTTGGAGAAATATTTTGAAATACTAAACAGAAGTATAAAATCAGAGAGAAACTTGGTTGACCCACTTAATTAGTAAGGTTCTATCGAGGACATTAGGGCTTGATTCATCGAGAGGAATGAGTCTAAACCCGTGAATAAGAAAAAATGTGGTGGATACCCTTTTTGTAGGTCAAACGAAGCTAAACTGATCCTCAATACTAACTTCGGAGGGGGGAGGGGGGAGGGGGTGGATCGCATAAATACGAGTACTCGTAACGGTAATTTTTTTAAAATGACATACATTTTTACTATTATGCGCTAAATTTTGATATATTTTAATTTTTTCTATATCAATACCCACACATTTACACATATACTTTAATATATACATAATAAATGTGTATATAAAAAAAATTATCATTGATTTTGGGGGGACAATTTTCTATATCAGTACCCCTATATTCGTATATATACATTAATATTCATATTAAATATATATAAAAAAATTATAAAAAAATTTGGGATCCGCCACTGGCCCTACTGATTTATTTTTAGGAAGTTGTAGCTCTTCTACTGGATGATCCTACAGGCTGGACTTGACAGTTTGACTTTATTGTAAGATTGAGCGTTCTTAAGGGTCCATAGCCTTGATTGGTGGTGCTATGGAGATGCACTTGATGAATCCACCCACGTGGGTGTGGAGGGTTTGCCGCCTCCTATGGAAGCACATAATTTTTCCTAGAGCACTCATGAGTTCCGCAGGTGTATATGCATGACCGAGAATAGTTCGGCTCGGTTCGCAAATAGTTCGAGCTCGATTTGCAAAAGCTCGTGAATAGTGTTCAACACAATTAAATACATTATTATTTTTATATTATATATATATTCGGGCCAGGCTCGCGAGCTCGGCTCGAGAAGTTGGGTTCGCGAACAAGCTCGCGAGCTTACGAACCAACTACCTACAGGCTCGAGTTCGTAATTTAGAAAGCTAATAGTTTGTGAATAGTTTGGTTTGATTACATCCCTAATTATACCTTTCTTTTGCCCATAATTTAGAGTATGTTTGCATGCCATTTAGAGTCTACCTATTCTTCTATATTCAGTCACCTTAGCAGATCCATTTATCATTGATTTTAGCAGGCTAGAGTAACGTTTGGGAATTAAATGTATCTATGTTGGGCCAGATTAAAATGGGCCCATAAATAAAGCCCACATTAGGCTTTTTCTTGTTGGTATAAAGCCCAATTAATTTTTAACTAATACACGGGCTTCATGGACTCATGCAAAAATAATATATGTAGTATGCATTGGGGTTGGTATAATTATTATTCATAAACATCATATTTTAATATTTTAAGAGATTTTTATTATATTATAATCTTGAAATATTTATATATTTAAGTGATATTTAATTCTCCAAAAGTCCCAAAAGAAAATTAGTATTTCATTTTTTTTGGTGAAGTTGACGAAGGTATAACCTTCTAAAATATATAAATTCTCACTTAAGAAACTTCTTTTACTTGTTAATTTAATTTATTTAATTATTTGTAAGTTATTCATTAAATTATTTTCTAAATATATTATTTTTACCAGTAAACAAGATATTGACTTTTGAAATATGAATTTTTTTTAGGACAATTTTATATTTAAAACAATACTCTTTTGTTTAGGACGTAGCAATATATGATAATACTATCATTTTAGTATTGTTTACATAGTATATATGAGAATGCAATACTATTTAGTAGGGGTGTTTATGGTTCGGTTTGGTCGGTTTTGACTAAAATCTAATAGCTAAACCAACAAAGTCGGATCCTAAATATCTCAAAGTTTAACCAAACAAGCTAAAACTTAAAATATCAAAATCAAAGCTCTCTAGATTTCGTTTGGATTAGTCGGTTTGGTCTGTTTGACTAATAAACAAAAATCACTAATTGATAATATGAAAATAACACAAATA
The DNA here is from genome assembly GCA_032274785.1 of Ajuga reptans. Lineage (NCBI taxonomy): Eukaryota > Viridiplantae > Streptophyta > Magnoliopsida > Lamiales > Lamiaceae > Ajuga > Ajuga reptans. The sequence goes on along the minus strand of JAUEKW010193528.1, from coordinate 2,869 downwards.
TCCTTCAATCCATTAATTGCATCCAAGATAAAAAAAAATATAAAAAAATATTCAAAACATAAATAATTAATTTATAATTTTAACTAAATGATAAAATAATGTACAACTTACATAATAGAACTGCATACTTTCGTAAGCATGAATAAGACTAAAAGAACTTTAATTAATTCTGAATTAGTAATAAAAGATGATGTTGTAATAGATAGAAATTAGATTTTAATATTTAATAATAAATATTATTTAATCATTGAAATTTAATAAAAGAAATGAATCATATCCTAATCAAAATTTATTTGTTGTTTTGAATGAACAAAGTAGTATCCTTGGTATATATTTATTTATAATTATAATTTAAAATTAAAATTATGTCTATAATTATATCGCGGCCGCCTTCATGACTTATTTATCAAAAGAGGCCCATGCTCTTTTCTTTGTGGGCCAGATGCAATGATTTATTTGTAGAAGTGTTCCATTATTTAAAAATATATATATATATGATTGCTAAATGACATGTTGTACTATATCTGTTATCTGCAACGAGTTGTCAAAATGGGAAGAAGACAAAGGGGCCGAAGATTCTCGTTTCTATACCTTGCGAAATGGATCCTCTCCCGTACTGCACCCTGCAGTTGGGAGAGGATAGATACATATGGATATATATGTATATGTATCTATCCTCTCCCAACTGCAGGGTGCAGTACGGGAGAGGATCCAGATCCCTATACTTTGCTAGTTGTCTACCGATGTGCGGATCAAACTATTTTTAAAGAATAGTAAAGAATAAAAATAATGATTTTTGATATGTATAATGGGCAGTGACGGACGCAAAAATTATGGTCAGGGGGCCAATGACGGGGGTTTGGGGGCAGCGTTCCGGAAAAAAAAATTGAGCTTGTTTTGTGTGAGTTCGAGTTTGGGTCTATCGGTCCTCATGAGCCTATTTCAGTACTAGGTTAACAATTAATTGTTATTTTTTTTTTAATCCCTATATACTGTGATTTATTCCTAATGTAATCCATATATACTATAATGCTTAAAAATACATTCACTTGTTACTATTAAATAATTATTCAAGTTAAACAATACAATTATTTATTTTATTTAATTAATTTATATTAAAATCGATCAAATTACACCTATATATAGTAACAATTTTCATGGGGCCAGGGGGGCCAACGCCCCTCTTGGCCCCAACATGGGTCCGTCAATGGTAATGGGTATGTAGTATGTAGTATGGAGAAAGTGGGAAAACTAAAATTTTAGAGAATAAAAAAAATAAAAATTGTTGGCATTAATTATGGGGGAGACACGTGTTTTCCTCCTCTTTTTTAGCAACTCTACTTTAATATTAAGAGTTGATTAGTGAAACAAACAAAATTACAATTCACTATATAGACTATAGAGTATCATTTTACTTTATATATTTTTTTCCAACGGGTAGGTGTTAGTAAAATACAAATACTATCCTATTTTTTTAGTCGTAATTTTAACTTAGCATAGAAAATAAGGAGTAGATTAAATGAATAAATAAATTCTTAATTAATTTTTAGCAAAAAGGTAACAATTTTTCCCTTGACGTATGTCCTAAAAATCAACTGCCCCTAATCTAAAATGTCGGTCAATTAATCCCATAAACTTTTATTTTATGATTAGTTACATTCTTATGTGCTAAAACAATTAAACTTTTGTCAACAATGTCATATGACATGACACGTAATTTGCTTTGCTGGAAATAAAAGATCGGTAAAAGGAGCAATTTGAGTCAATTACACTCGAGACATTTTTACCCGAAATCCAAAGATGATTGGATTTTATGTAAGAAATTTAATTACTTTATTAACAACATTATTCTAAAAAATTTAATAGCTCTTATGAGAATGTGTAATTGACCAAAAAATAAATGGTTAGAGGGCAAATTGAATAAACTGACTGAATCTAATATTTTGTTCGGGTTTTGAAATAATGATTTGGTGATCGATTTAATCTTTTAAAAATCTCGGTTTAATTCTTTTCAGTTCGATTTATGTAGAAAAAAAAATCACCAATATAATCAAACCGAACTAAATAATGTATTATTTATTATATATATGTATATATATCACCTCACTCTAATTTAGTCTATTATTCTGTGTATATATTGTAAGATTAGTATATTACTTAGGGGGCAACTTGTTACTTTTGCCATTAATTTTTCTCTCTTCCTTCAAATCTTTAAAATTACTCAACTCTTTCATTTATAGTATCTCCTTTCCCAATTATTAAAAGATAATATCAAAAGAATATGAAAAAAAAAACTATAGAAATGTAGTAAATATTTGTGCATATATTGCAAAATCTAAAATTACAATTAAAAAAATAGGTTATGGGCCGGCTGATTCACATTTTCTTGAATGCCTTATCTAAAACTGTTGAGATAACAATTATTGAAAAATTTGGCAGAAAATGTTAACAAGTTGGCGTCAAAATTGGCACACTTTTTTGACCAATTTTTTCTGAAATTGTTGAACAAAAGAGGCTGAAAATTGCAGGAAGAAGATCCAGTGCAGTAACTGCACATGCAGTTACTGCGTGTGTGTGAGAAAGAGTGAGAGAGGAAGTTGTGTTGCGTGTGTATGTGTGTGTATGTGACAGAGAGAAAGATGAGAGAGATAGAGACAGTAAAAATTGTATCCGGTGCAGTCACTGCACCGGATCCAGATCCAAAAATTGCATGCCTCTGCCGACTGCCTATAAAGAGTGCACAGAGGTGAGAGGACGAGAGAAGTGAGAGGAGCAGCAGCAGCTCTCTCCGGGGTGCACGAGTAGTGCATGGTGTGTACCAATCAAATACACTTTAATCTTTGTAAATGATTTGGTGTAAATTCCTTTC
>JAUEKW010193419.1:0-15705 GCA_032274785.1 Ajuga reptans | reverse complement strand
TAAATTCCAACGGAAAACCACTAAATTCCAACGGTTTTTGTTCCGTTGGAATTTGACAGTTTTCTTGTAGTGTATATTGTAAATTAGCATGGTTAAGAAATGTAAATCAACACCAAAGGGTATTTAATGATTATTAATTTTACCTACAGTCAATCACAATACGAAATATATAGTTCTATCCACAATATATACTCAAGTGTAACTCAAAAAGCAACCAAATATAAATTTCTTTTTTTCTAAAATAATGTATCTTTTAATTATATGTAACATGAGTGTCAAATTAGAAATAATGAAAAGATGATTATTTTTTAGAAACTGTAAACAAAGTATGAACAAAAATAATTAATGTATTAAGAAATTGGAAAAAGTTTTTTCAATAAAAAATAACAATTAATAGGTGCGACATTTTCATCATCTACGCAAAGCGTGCCAAGAATTCGTCTACCACATTAATAGCTGCGATATTTTTCTTAGCGAATTTTCTACAAAAAAAAAGAAAAAGAAAACATATCCCAATAAATTACAACATATCGAAAAAATGTGTAATTTCACTATATATTGATAACTCTAATTAGTTACACATTAAGATTTTACATTTGAATGGAAGTTTGATAACTTTTAATATATATTGATTTTTACAAATCTATATTAATAAAAAATTATGATATTAATTATTATTTTTTTATCATAATTAATCTAACAATTATATAGTAAAATCAATACCTCAAATGCAACCCAAAAACAAATGACCAACAAATTTTTTCATTTTTCTATCACAACTTATTAATAGAAATGATTGTTATGTTGTCAGTAATAGAAATAATTATTAGGTGGAAAAATTAACTTAAGATAATATAATTTAAAAATTATTTTGACTAATTATTCTCGATCAATATTAATATAAATCTAAAATTTATATTAGTTATATCAATTTATCTTTAAAATAAAATATTAACAATTCAAAATTATTAAAATATCAAAATCTAAATGTAAATTGGAACCGATCAACAAATCATTGTCGAAGATAAAATCATTGAGATCATCGCCCCGCATATCATAACACGCATGTCCTCACTACGGACTCTAACAGACCACATCCTGGAATTCAACGATAACTTCAGAGTCTTGGTCCTATAGTTAAGATCCTTGGCTATGGATTTCCAAAACATGGTAGCAACAAACTGCAAATTCATAATGCAACAATTGAAGATAGACAGAATGTAAAATTGAAAGAATACAATGCAAATAATAAAAAACAATTAGAAGAATGAAGTTTATTACCAGTCGGGTTTTACAATATGGTCCCTATCAATCTCAACACTGTAGCTCTTGAAAGCCCTTAAATATTTCACATCAATGATGTTGGCTAACTTACTACATAATCCATCTATTCTTCGTCCATAGACATGACTTCATTAGGTTCATTCACGATAGCATAAACGTCAATGAAATTAAGATTTTCAACTTCATTGTTCTTTTCAGCCCCGGGAGGCAAGACACCACAGTGGTGGTCCGCATAAACTATGACAAAATACAAAAAAAAAAGATAAAACACTTAATATTTTGTATAAGGACGCAACAGCAAAGTATACCAAAAATAAAATAAATTTGACGACATAAAAAATGTACGCACCTATAACAAAATCGATAACCTGAGAACTTTACATCATGATCAGACACCTTTTCCACTTGCATAGGAACAATGATTTTGTTTACCAAATCAACATCATCAAGATTGTATTTTACTACAAAAAATTAAGATGTAACAAAATTCTAAACTATAGATACATGATATGGTGTGAACAATAGCTCGTGGAAAAAAAAATTGTGTATGAAATGATTACTTAGGACAAACATGGGGACTTCGCCAAAACGAGAGCCTCTTATTTAAAAACATTTCACATGCAAACAATTGAACATCAAACAACTGATGGAGACCATAAAAAAAAACCATTAAATAATCTTCATGGATACAGTTATCATAAACAAAGTTTGACCATCCCTTTGTAAAAAAAAGTAATGGCCGTCGATTTTCTCTACGTTTACCCTCCAAGTAAGTAACTGAGCATTTCGTATATAAATGGATTGTGGAAAACCTGCCTCAAATCGCTTCATGAATTGATAAAGGTTAGCCTGAACAAATCAACAAACAAAGTCAAATAAAGTATAAAGATTCACGAATGTTAGTTGTTTGACAAATATTTGCAAAAAATTCTTAACATAGAAAATAGTAAAATATAAAAATTCCTCATCATACTTTTGGGAAACTAATATTATACATCAGATTTAAAAATCGAATAATTTTATGTGGACATAAAACCTTACGTGCATACCAAACTTACGTAGAAATCGTATGCGTCAAACGATTTGAAAGCGATTATCATTTTCTTTTGTACAGTTGTTGATCCGGAATCCACACTCTCGGAGGCCATTGGAAAATATGGTACATGATATTTTTAACCTGTTGTACCAAAAAATTACGAGAGATATGCGACGATGTCTAGGTCACGTGTAGTTGGGGGTTTATATATGCGTAAATAGACCACCCAAAAAGTACGTGATAGTGTACAAAGATGGCAGGTGGAAAATTGATTGAAAATAAACCTAATTTAATGGGATTGAATGGGTACCATAATTTACAATTATTTTGTACGTAAATGAGACAGAATGAAGGGATTATAATATCTTGGCCAATTTCGTACGTATATGAGACATGATGAATGAATTATTATAGCTTGGCCAATTATTCACAATTATTTGCGGTAAAAAAATCTGGCCAAATATGCGCCCAATTATATTCCCAATATGTGGCCAATTATGTTTGATTGAATTATGATTGAATTAAAAAATGACATACTTAGCCGATTTTGGCCAAATATGTGCCTAAAAATAGTGAAATTATGTTGATTTGATTACATTTTTATTATATACTCATTAATTGTGATCAATTTGTACCAATTTTAAATCATTGATGCAATGTGTACATGATTTTAAAATCTTTATGTTAAGTAGTAGTATCCCCGTGCGATGTACGGTTTGTAAATATATAGAAATAATAAAAATCTATATATTTTTATAGTTATCATATAATAAAATATTGAAAAAACAACATAAGTAAGAATGGCCAAGAACATGGTGGTTATAATAAATATTCGGGAGAAATTCTTTTTAATTTATAATAGAGTTAACAATCTATACAATAAAAAATAGTTGAACTTGTAACCATAAAAAGAATAAATTTCATATTAATACATAAAAGATAAAAACAAATATATAAGAACTATAACAAATTAAATCTTACTATCTCTCTCGACCTCACACATATCGTGGGCGTCGGTCAGTTTCTTAAAAATTAAGATGGAGGTTTTTGAAGTGGTTGAAGTGGGTGCTAGATGAGTATATTTGCAAGATATTATTTTATTTAGGTCGTAGTTTAGAGTGTGTATGTCACACACAACTAATGATTTATATATGCATAAACTGTATATGTTGAAATAGGAAAGTTACATTTTTTTATTTTTTTATTATTATTTTTCCCTATTCTAAGAACAAAGAAAAACCCTCCCATTTCTCCCCAAGGTGACTCGAACCCAGAACCAATGGTCTAGGTAGTGGATGCTCTTGCCACTTGAGCTAACCAACTTCGTCGATAGGAAAGTTACATTAAGTGTGCTAATTTTGTGCTACTAATTTACGCTGATTTTGGATTGCTTTTGCAAAGGATAAGAGGACAAATCCGGATAGATTTCTGCAAAGAAAAGAAAGGATGGTGTGCGCTAATTTTAGGAAAATTGGTCCAAGTATAAATTGAGGCAAATATTAAATTGCGGCAAAGATTATGTTGATTAAGTGTAACATATTTTTCCATATACTCTTTTGCAATAGAAACGATTTAATTGTGGTAGATATTTGCACTAAAGGTAAGATTAACTAATTAAAGTAAAGCTGACTTGCTTCATCAATTTTACTATTGCACTCTTGCAATATTTTCTGTAAATATCTGTGCTGGTTTCTTCTCATTTTTGTCTGATTTGCGATTGAATAACAATATATATAGAAAATAATTATTACTGAAATTAGTAATATTATTTGGGTGGTAAAATGACCAGGTTACTATTTCGGGACGATTCTATTATATTATTAAGTAATATTTATATATAGTACAATTATATTATTCGTTTGATTTGATTTATATATAGTACAATTATATTATTTGCTTGATTTGATTCTATTATAATAGGTCGGGATTTTGTTTTCCTTGATTTATGATTTACTATATTCATTCGATTTGATAAATGACGGCATCAGGGAAACTTTATCCAAGTAAGCAGATGGTGAAGAAAAAACCAGACGTCTATATATTTCGGTGAGCATTAAATTAAACATCATCCAGATTGTGCTTGACTTCAAAATATTAAGAAAAAAAATTTATAAACTATAGATAAATAATATGCTGTGAACAGTTCCGCGGAAAAAAGAATTGAGTATGAAATGATTACCTAGAACAAACATGGGAACTTCGCCAAAAGAGAGCCTCTTATTTAAACACATTTCACATGCAAAAAATTGAACATCAAACAATTGATGGAGACCATAAACGAACACCATTAAATAACCTTCATGGATCCAGTTATCATAAACAAAGTTTGACCTTCCCTTTGTGAAAAAGTAATGGCCGTCGATTTTCTTTACTTCTGCACTCCAAGTAAGTAACTGAGCATTACATAAGTAAATACATTGTGGAAAAACATGCCCCAAATTGCTTCATAAATTAATCAGGGGTAGCCTGAAGAAACATCAAACAAAGCCAAATAACGTATAAAGATTCACAAATGTTAGTTGTTGTTTGACAAATATTTGCAAAAAAACCTCACCATAGAAAATGGTAAACTATAAATATCCCTCCGCATACTTTTGCAAAACTAATTTTATACGTGACACTTAGAAATCGAATAACTTTATGTGGTCATAAAACTTTATGTGAATATAAAACTTACACATAAATCGTATGCATCAAACAATTTGAAAGCAGTTATAATTTTTTTTTGTTCATCTGCTACTACGGAATTCACACTGTGGGAGACCATTGTAAAAGATGGTACGTGATATTTTTAACCTGGTGTACCGAAAAATGCGACAGATGTGCGATGATGTCTATGTCGCTTCCAGTTTGGGGTTTATATAGGCGTAAATAAATCGCCTAAAACTAACGTGATAGTGTACATATATGGTAGGCGTAATTTTTGTTTGAAAATAAAGCTAAATTAATGGGATTGAATGGATACCATAATTTACAATTTTCTTGGTAATATATGAGACATAATGAAGGGATTACGTCAAAATAACAGATACCAAATATGCGTGTTATTATATTTAGTAAATATAATACGGGTGACGATAATTTATACCAAATATACGCCAGAAAAAAATAAATACGGTTATTTGAGCCAAATTTGTGCATAAAAATTATAAATTTATGTTTATATGATTACATATTCCTTATGTGGGAATTAATTGCAATCAGTAATTGACATTATTTATATCTTTGCTGTAATATTTTTTATGTTTATGTTTTGGGATCCTTATAGATTTTATTTAATTAGGAAATAATTTTAAGATGACATACGTAATCATATCTTGGCCAAATATGCGTGTCATAATTTTTGGATCCTTAAGTCAATTACAAAATTAAATTAGGCAATATATACTAATTTTCAGAACTTTATGTTGATTAGAAATTTAAATTGGGTCAATTTGTAGGTTGACTAATGCTTATTACCAATCAATCACCAACTTAACAATTAAGAATTTCCGGACGGAAATAGCAAGCGAGTTTAGGCAGCAAAATGTCCAGAATACTATTTATAGACGGTTGTATTATATTATTAAGTAAGATTACAAAATTAAATTCGACAGTATATACATGATTTTCAGAGATTTTGAGTTGATTACGACCTTAAATATGGTCGATTTGAAGGTTGACTAATGGTTGATTACCAATCAATGACCAACTTAACGATTAAGAATTGTCGGCCAGAAATAGCAAGCAACTTTGGGCAGGAAAATATGCATAATACTATTTATAGACGGTTATATTATATTATTAGTGAAAAGTACCCAAAATAATCTTCCCCACAAATTTTATATTATTTTTAACCTCCTTACAAAATTATATTGATTTTAACCTTTTCCTCCCTTCCATTCAAATCATATTACCTGCATTGACAATTTTACCCTTACTTTTCCCATTCAAAATTCACGCTAGTTTTTCAAGCTTTTCTTTGGCGCACACTTTTTCCCCACACCAACATTCTCCCCACCCCATTCCTTCTTCTCCAATTCCTTCTCTGACGCCGGTTATATCCATAAATTAAAATTATCCTAGCTTTGAATTGCAGAGCAATGGCGGCACTGTTGAGTTGAATTCGAGAGTCGAGGTGGAGTCCAAGTGGCGTAATTTAATTCACCATCAACTGAATCAATTTTTTCTGCAAATTCAATCCACAATCAGCTAATTTCATCTGCGTAAGTTTATCACTCATTCTCATTGTATATATAAAGCTGAATTTGGTGTGAGTTACCTTATTCTTAATTGACTACAGATTTGTAAGTTTGGTTTATTACTGTTACTACTGATTTTTTGAATTTGGTGTATTACATGTTATATTTATTTGATTTCAGAGGTGTAATTTTGTATGTAGTGTAATTATGGATTGAAATTGTTGTTGTGTTATCTTTCAATGCAGAACTCAAGCTTAGTAGACATGAGTACTCGACATATTTTGGTTGTTTATGGTGGAAATTGGGTAAATAGTGATTACAAAAATGGACAAGAGGAGTGTGCTCGAATTCTAGATTGTGGTATGTCTCACTGTGATTTATTGGAGGTTGTGCATGAAACTGTTGAAGCTGGTATGGATGAAAAAACTATATAATGTATTCGTTGATGTCGTCTGATGGGGGTAGGATGATAAGAATGGGAATAAGTAATGATGATGATGTTTTGACCAGTGTTGTCATGTTGTAATGTCCTTAGAGTTTATGTTATTGTTAATCAAAGATCCTCTAAAAATCATAATGTGACGAAATCATCAACTGTTCTTTGTAATCAATCAAGGTTGTCATCTACTTCTTCACCGCTTGAAAATCAGATAATCACTCAGCCGACACGTACTATTGCACCTGTTGATATGCAATTGCAGCCAATATACTTGGATAAGGGAGACGTGTTACCTACCCCAGGTATGAAACGGAACTATCCCTTAGAATTGACATCTCCCCTGTTTTGTTTGATGGCATTTTAGTAGGACTGGATAATGATATTGGAGGAATACATTATACATATGCAGAAGATTGTCGTAATGAGTACTATGATGATGATGATGAGGTGCATGAACAGAATTTGTGAATTCATGGACAAGAGATGTATTACACCGAACACGTTAATTGGATTCGTGCTAGTAGTCGATCTGATGCTATTACTATAGATCCAATTCGTGTGCTACCTATTATCGAACCACAACCTTATACACCATTAGAGGCTGACCGAACAAGTTGGTTGATACCGGGTGCTGAATTTCACAAAAATGATAGTCCTTTGCAAGTTTATGGTGAAAAAAGGGCTTGTGGTGTTTCACTTGGTGAAGGTGCTATGTTTATGAGCAAAGCTGATTTGACAATAGATGTTAGTTTGTATCACGTTGCTAATCAAGTTGAGTTCCATGTGAAGCGATCAAGTACATCACGTTATCATACTTTGTGCAAACTTGAGAAGTGTGACTTTGAGTTAACTGCTTATAGTCTCCATGGTTTGTGGAAAGTTGTATCAATGAGGCAACACACATGTGAGTTTCATATTACTCGTACTGCTGCTCGAAGATTTCCATCTAGAACAGTTGCAGTTATGTACGCACTGAAACTAATGGAAGGTCGCACTCTTAATGCAAATTATATGAAAATTGATATGCAAGTTGACCATCATTTCCAGCTTCATTACAGTGTAGTTCTTCATGCTAAACGCCTTGCCTACGAGATGGTTTATGGGAAACTTGATATGTCTTTACAGCGGTTGCCTTCATACTTACACACAGGGACGGACCCATGTTGGGGCCAAGGGGGGCATTGGGCCCCCCTGGCCCCATGAAAATTACTACTATATATAGTATATTTTGATCAATTTTAATATAAATTAATTAAATAAAATAAATAATTGTATTGTTTAACTTGAATAATTATTTAATAGTAACCAGTGAATGTATTTTTAAGCATTATCGTATATAGGGATTAAATTAGGAATAAAACACAGTATATGGGAATTATAGAAAACAAATAACACTTAATTGTTAACCTAGTACTGAAATAGGCCCATAACGACCGATAGACCCAAACTCGAACTCACACAAAACAAGCTCAAATTGTTTTTGGGGGATGCTACCCCCGAACCCCCGTCATTGGGCCCCCTGACTATAATTCCTGCGTCCGTCACTGCTTACACATGATGTATAAAACGAATACTGGCTCACTCGTTGGACATACTGTTGACTCACAAAATAGGTTTTATTTCTACCTCCTTATTTGCTTTTATATTTTGTGAAGAACACAATTTATGTATTTGCTTATCTGATATGATATTTGCTGACTTCTAATCACTATTACTAATATACAATATAAGTACAACTACAATGCTTCAATTGTTATTTGAAATGCGTGTGCGTATTAGTACTTCTTTGGCACTAGGTTCATGAGTATATGAGTACTTCTCTTTTCTTCGTGGCAGAATTTTGCTACTGGTAATAATTTCATGGCAAATATTTCTTGTTCGTGGCAGTTATACATGTGTCAGAGTCGTGGTATTTTGGACTACTATGTTTTTCCCTTTGTAGCTAATTTATGTTGCATTCTACTTTATTTTACAAATCTTACTTTTTTCTCATCTTTTTGTGTAATAAAACAGGTTCCAAAATGATTTTTTTTGCACTACAATCATGTGTGACTAGATTTCTTAACTATTGTTGATGGTACTCACTTGAAAGGAAGCTACAAGGGAATATTATTTGTTGTTCTGACTCTTGATGGAACTGATCAAGTATTTCATTTAGCTTTTGGCATAAGTTATATCGAAAACAACGATACTTGGACATAATTTTTAGAATTTGTCAAAGAAGCATATGGCACCCCTGATCATTGTTGATTGTTTCTGATCAACACAATAGCATAGAACATGCTATTAGTGTTGCTTATCCTGGAGTACCTTAGGGGTTGTGTTACTACCACTTGAAATCTCATGTTGCAAGATTTGGGAAGTATTTTGTTGATATGTTCTACAATGCAGCTTACACCTATTGTCGTGAAGATTTCAAGGAAGGTGTCAAGGATATTATATTGGCTTCTGAAAATGGTGATTATAAGTTGCTGAAGAAAGCTTCATTTGAAAGGTGGTCACGTATCTTATGCCATGTTAGGCATTATAATTTTATGACATCTAATGTTGCAGTCATGGAATAGGCGTGTGAGGTGGGAAAGGAGGTTGCCTATTTGTTGTTTGTTAGAGTGCATCTGAAATATCATTAAGGAGTGGTTTAGTGAGCGGCGCCGTTATTATAGTCTGAGAGAAAAGGAGTTGTCTGAAGCTATTACAAAAAAATTAGCAGAATCCGTCAACCGTGGGCGCGGTATGTTTGTTAGTGCTAGTGACTTATTTGTTAGTGCTTTGACTGATTTTTGTTGTTAACCTTGGCAATTGGACTTGTACATGTCAAGAATTTCAATTGGATCTCGTGCCTTGTGCCTATGCATGTACTGCTATTGGGTATTCCATTTCTATCTCACTTTTCCAGTTTGTTTTGTTAACCTTCTACTTACCCAACTAACTGTTTTGAAATTGCAGGAAAGCTAAGGAAAACATAATCAATTATGTAGATGGTTTTTATAAGACTTTGAACATTCTTAAAATGTATTCAGGTGAAGTCAATCCAGTTCCTTGTCCTGACGATTGGGTTGTGCCTGTTAAGGTGGCTTCTACCATAGTCAATCCTCCTGAGTGTCCAAAACAAACAGGTCGGCTGAAGACTAAGCGAGCACGTAATCCTGCTGAGGGTGCACCAAAGAGTTCACAACTTGGAAGCCATTCTTGTACGTGTTGTGGGCAATCAGGTCACAATATTGCTACATGCACAGTAGTTATTCCAATTACTATAGGGAGCATCACTTCGGGAGCTAATGGAACTAATGTGACTGAGATACCAAAGAAAACAAGGGCATGTAGTAAATGTCGTAAGCCTGGCCATAGAGCAAATAGATGCCCTGGAAAACCTACTGGGAGTAATGTTACAGTTGATGTTGGTTCTTCTACGAGTGAAAATGTTGGTGATGAGGAGTTAAATGATGTGTGTTTAATTGAAGTGCCTTGCTTGTGCGATTTTGTTTTTGTGGGGTCATTTTCATTTATAGGATTTGGCTAAAACTGTTGCACAATTATATTTTTTTCTTTACTATATTCCTTGTTAATTTTTTCGTGGCAGTATATATCGCTTCGTGGCAATATATACCCCTTCGTGGCACTTACCAGTTTGTGCAATGTTTTGTCTCATACCTGTATATTTTCATTATTAAATTCAGTGTTAATATTTTTTGTGGCAGTTTCTAATCCTTTGTGGCAGTGTATTTAATATTTCTTGTGGCAGTGTTTAATCTCTTATGGCAGTATACTCTTTTGTGGCACTTACCAGTGTGCAATGTTACGTCTCATACATGTGTGTTTTCATGATTAAATTCAGTGTTAATATTTTTCGTAGCAGTGTATATGATTGTGCACAATTATATTTCGTGGCATCATTTTCCTTCTAGGTGTTGGTATAAACCGTGGCAGTGTATATGTTATTTTGGATTGAGCAATTTGAAGGTAACGATTCATGGCAGGTTTTATGTTAATAATCGTGGAAGAAATACAATTGTGTAGAAATAGTATTGTCTGCCACCAATTACATGAACAAAAAAAAAAATTTACCCCCTTGCCCACAATCTGCGCAAACGAAGAAAATCTACAACACAATAGAAATGTAACTAAACTGCCACAAAATAATACTAGTAACATTGTCATAATGATGAGTATTGTTGGATATATTCTAATACCATTTCAAAAAAAAAAACTAGTTCAAACTTATAACAACTAAAATTCACAATAGATGTTTTTCATCTTAAATATCAAGCTTCATTCGGAGGATGAATTGGAACGGCACAGTGTATAGAATCAGGAGGTGTGCTAAAGCTGGAGATTGTTTCCTTTATGTGTTCCAGGTAACTTGCTTGCATACGAGCTTCTGCATTTGACTTGCATATCTCTCTACTCAAAAGCATTTCGACTGTTGCTAATGCATATGGTCCACTACTAGACTTTTCATGTTGGTCGCAGCAGTGGTCAAGGGGCGGGGCAACGACTTTCCACTGATGTAGCTTCGGGATCAAATTTGTCCTCTCCTCCCAAAATAGACTATGATACAAGAGAGCAGGTAGAATTCGAATTAGAGGAAGAGATTGATGAAGTCTCTGAGCTTGAATTTTTGGAGTCCATATGTGCATTAGTGAGTCGTGCAACACAATCTTCCCCTCATCAAGTTTTATCTTGCAACAAATCCAGTGATCATCGAATTTATAAATAGTAATAACCTAATTTTAGAAGCAAACAATAGTATAATTATCAACTTTTAATACATCTAATTATATTTGTTAAAGTTTATTGAAAATAAGAAGTTGTACCGTGTTTATCTCAGTCCAGGGCTTCATATTCCTCCACGGTGGTCTCACGCCACGTACATAAGTAAGAAGTAGTGTTTTCAACTCCTTTTGGTCAAACTCCTCAAATGTATCTAGATTATATTCATCATATTTAAAATCTGTCCCGTAGCGATTTCTCCATAGCTCATTCAATATTTCCTTCCAAATAATATAAAATATGACACTATGTTATGAACTTATCGCATACCACAAAAATTTGTGTGTGTATGTGTTGTGACAACTTCATATACGCAAACAACTAACATTGTGCCAACACATCAATTTACCAACAATTGTAGCATAATCTATATTACAACATAATAAGTCAATAAGGATGGCAATGGGGCGGGTTTGGCCTTTCCCAAGACCTGCCCCGCATGCAAAGATTCAGATTCGTAACCCGCTTTGCCCCGGTAATCTTAAAAACCCGACCCGACCCCACTTCCCCCCTCCCCCCCCCCGCCAACCCGGTGGGTTTACCCAATCTGCTTTGCCCTGCTAATTTTTTTCCCATCTCGATAGATTTAATATCATTGCCACTCTTCTTTAACAAAATGATTCTAGAATTAAAATATAATATAAAAACAAGCAATATTGAATAAAATGTTAATTCACCAAAATAATTAAACAAGTTCTCAAATTAAATTTAATATAATAAAACAAGTTCAGACCATTGACAAATAGCAAAAAGTCTATGACGCAAATAAGTTCAAGTTAAATTAAACGCAATCTAAAATTCCATACTAGTAACAAATGGCCAAAAGTTCTTAAAATGATTCATTAACTTTCTAATATCTCAAACTTCAGTTACATATTCTTCAACATCTTCTTCCTCGTCAAACATGGTAGGCCAAGTTGCAGGAACACTAACTTTTGAAGAAATACCTACAAGAAGTTAGTCAAATAAATGAAATGATGTATAACATAATTTACATTGTAGATGTTAAAATTTGATAACGAGGATGGAAAATTAGATTTAATTACCTTTCTTCTCATCAATCCACAACCAACGACGACAACACATCAATGCCTCCAGTGTAGTTGGATGGAGCCTATTACGATGAGGACTGACTATTCTTCCACTAGTGCTAAATGATGATTCCGACGCAACTGTTGAAACTGGAATAGCTAAAATGCCTCTCGCCATCTTTTGTAAATTAGGATATTTGACTCCATTTGTCTTCCACCAATTAAGGATGTCAAAATTTCGACTTCTAGGAAAGATACCTTCCTCCAAGTACATATCTAACTCTGAGGTTATGGATGATGATGCTGAAGAATTTGAACTTGAAACAAATTGGTCAAACTCTTCAGATATGATCCTCCAAGTACATATATAACTCTGAAGAGGATGAAATTCCCATATTACTACAAGAACCAACACTTGAATGATACTCAACCAATAGTCTATAACAATTATCTCGTACCTCACTTATTTTAGATTGTGACCCTTCACCACAAATCAAAGGAAAATAGAACTCAACAAGTTTCATCTTGTACCTAGGATCTAAAACAGCAGCAACCCCCATTATAATATGACAACCATCCCAATACTTTTGGTACTTCTCTAACATTCTCATACCCATACTCCGGACCACCAAATTTGTACTCTTCACCCACTCATCTAATCTTAGCTTTAGCTCACAAATCTTTGAAAAATAAAATTTTGACGTGGGATAGAGTGTACTAGAAAATATTTCAGTCACTTGATAAAATAATTTCAACTTTCCACAAAATTTAATTTCATTTTTCAAATCATCATCAGTAGGTAGGCTTTTGTACTTTTTCTCTCCGTATTTAAGTCGTGGAAATACCTCCCTATACTTAATTGCAGTCTCCAACATCAGATAAGTTGAATTCCAACGAGTTTTGCAATCTAGGGACAACCTTTTAGAACAACCAACATGCAACTGACGTACTGCTTCCTCAATTTTTTCTAACCTACCAGGTGAAGCAGTCCAATACACGATAGAATCACGTATCCTCTCAATCGCATCATTAATTATTTCAAGGCCATCTTTCACTATCAAGTTTAAAATATGAGCACAACAACGCATATGAAGTACCTCTTCATTCAGTGGCAAATCGTTTCTTGGAAGTTTATCCAGTAGTTGAGTAAGCATGGCATCATTGGTCGAGCAGTTATCGACGGTGATTGTCGATATTTTATGATCAATGATCCAATCCATGAAGGACTCCACAAGAATATCAGATAATACCCCAGTCGTGTGCGGAGCTGGGACATGTGCAAACCTACATAAATTAAACATATTAGAAATTTTAAATTTTAAATTTAAATACAATCACATATATATGCACCGTATAAGTTTATACTTCAAGTTTGAATTACCTCAAAATACAATTATGAAGAGTCCATGAATCGTCAATGAAATGTGTTGTAATTGCCATGAATCATTTCTTAGTATTGTCTGATGTCCACATATCAGTTGTAATGGCAATTCGACAATTAAGCTTCTCCAGCAATTTATAATACTTTTTTCTTTTGATTATCATAAATCTTCAAGATGTCACCTTTAAAGGTATTTCTTGACTTCATGGTAAAACATGGCTGGAGGCTAGCAGAGTATCTTTGAAATCCAAATGTGATCAACAATACTAAGAGGATAATCATGTAAGATGATCATTAAAGCTAGTGGATGCCTTGATTCATCTTCATTGAAAATATGGGTTGTCATTTTTTTACTACAAGCTTTCTTGTTCATCATCAGTACACTTTGATGAATATCCGTCTTTCTTGGCCGCTTCTTACAAGTCTTGTTATAGTGATTCCTTAAATGAGTGGTTCCATAGTTAGGTGGAGCTCTGAGACGAGTGTGGCAATAATTACATTCTGCATATTGAGTACTTAGATCTTTACCCTCCTTCTTTCTTGTGAAGTGAAGCCAAACTATAGATTTTAGTTTACCATCCTGATCATTACTAACACAATTCTTAGGCTGGTTCTGAACATCATTTCCACCATTTCCATTTCCACCGTTATCCTCATCGACTACTTCCACATTGCTTTCACGAGGATCATTTTCCGAGTTAGCATGATCAGGCTCCATCTGTTAATTAAAAAATAAAATTAATAAAATAATATTTTATATAATTAATCAAATCAAAAGCAGAATACATAATGAAATTAAGTTTTAATAAAAATATTTATATAACAATGCCATCATAAAATTACTCTATGGTCTTTGAGGTCAATAATATCTTCTTGTGTCAGTCTACAAGACTTCTACATTTTGTAGTTTATATTATTTTCATGCATTTAAACAAACAAAAAAATCAAAAAAAAGGAAAAAAAAAAACAAGTGCAATCTTCTGCACTTTGTAGTTTATATTGTTATCATGCATTTAATTCTTGCCATCTAAAGAAACTGCAACAGTCAAGTGTGAAGAATGAAGGGTATGTTTGTTTATGGATTGAGTGGGACGTGGAAATCTGGACGTAAAAAATTTAATTCCATAAATTCTTAAATTGAATGTTTGTTTTGGGATAGAATGTGATAAAATTACTAAGATACTGTCAAATTATCATTAAAAAATGATCAAAGTATATTAAAAATTTTAAATAATAATTAATAAAATTATTTGAAATAAATAGTCACGTCCCCCATCCGGTCGGGAAATTCCATAAATAAACATACCCGAAGAAATTTCAACAAATGCAGTGACAGTGTTGTTACAATTTGACTAAAGCACAAAAAAATCACTTGTTTCAATTTGTATTGCAAGAATGGTGTGGGCTCTAAAACTAGCATCTTTCATCTTGATATAGGACATATAATCGAGGGCAATAATAGCCCTGCTCTCATGCATATCCGAATGCAATTGTGAGAATCAATAACTAATGACAATAACTTATGCATTTATACAATTGCGGATATATAACAGTAAATTAATATATATATATATATATATATA
>JAUEKW010193310.1:0-15707 GCA_032274785.1 Ajuga reptans | reverse complement strand
ATTTATAATTATTCAATATCATAATATAGAATAAATGAATTACATGATATATGAAAAATTCTATAGTTAATTACTTAGAATCGGTTCTACTCGGTTCTATTTCGGTTTTTCGGTTCGGAACGGTTCGGTTTTATAACAAAAAAACCGATTGATTCGGTTCGGATAAAGTCAAAAAGTCAACGAATATTATCGGTTCGAGATCATTTCGATCCGGGGTTCGATGCGGAGCGGATTATCTCCGAGACACGTGCTTACCCGCATATGTTTGATGTGTCCTACAAACAAAACAAGGCACAGGGATTATCGAACTATCCTCACTCTGATTCTATCCATAATAATTCTGTTACTCTCCATCACTTCATTTCCTCACCAGAATAGTAACGATGGCCGTGGCCAACGCTTGGGCCACTGGGCACTCCGCCGTCCCGCCGCCGCAGCTCCGCCCCTCCTCCTCCGTCGCTTCCCCTGAAACCCTCAACCATTTTTACAAGAAAAAGTTTTCACCTATTTTGCCCAATAAGTCTCTCATCAGAAGAAGCAGGGATTCTAAGCTACGCTGCTGCAGTAATATTAAAAGCAGTAATGATTATAGCGACTCTGGGAGTAATAATTTCAGTTCTTCTTCGATTTGTTCGCCGTCATCGTCATCTGAGGATTGGGATTGGAATAGGTGGAACCGCCATTTTTCTGAGATTGAGCAGGCTGAGAACTATGCTTCTGTTCTTAAGGTTCGAATTTTCGATTGCCGTTGGAGTTGTTTACAAGTATAAATTAGGTTTTGGTGCTGTTGTGCTTGATTGTTGATTTTGCTCTAGGGTTCAACTTTTACATGTTAAATTCGCTTAATGGTTCTTGAAAACAATTTCTCATAAGAATCAATTTCAATTTGTAGTCATGATTTTTGCGAATTAGTTTTGGCTAGGTTGCGTCTTTTATTGTTTAAAAAAAGAAAAAAAAATAATGACCCAATGCTTTCTATACAAAATAATTGACTAGCATATAAATGAATTTTTTGAAGATGATGGGTTATGTTTGTCCCAGCATTACTAAACTATCCATGAGCAACTTGTAACATGACAAAAATGGTAGAAACAGCAGAGGGAAGAGCTCTTGATGTTTGTTTAGAGCATTTCAAAAATGTGAATTGCTTTGAAAAAGCTTCTTATGGATACTTGGTTGATTAGGATAATATCTCAAAAGGCAGTTATGTAGTCTAAATAGTGCATGAGAAACTACACTTTCCTCCTAATCCCAAATTTGGAGGTAGTAAGCAAGTTTAGACAACATATATGTTTATATGATAACATGATTCAGGATCATGAGTGGTTGGTTTAATGTACAGTTCCAATTAGAAGACGCAATTGAGAAAGAAGACTTTCAGGAAGCTGCTAAGTTGAAAATGGCCATTGCAGAAGCAACATCAAAGGATAGTATTGCTGAAATTATGGCGCAATTAAAGGTAAAAATAATGGTCGATGTAAGTCCTAATTTTTAATATTGCAGACTCTAACCTTTTCCTTTATTCCTCAGGACGCAATTGATGAGGAACGTTACCATGATGCGTCAAGAATATGCCGAAGTACAGGAAGCGGGCTGGTAATTTGTTGATAGCAGTTTCATTTTTAATATTTTATTTTTAAATTTGGTTATTCTTAGTTGTATACTTGATTGATATCAGATTGGGAACCTGTTAATCAGCAATAATAAAGAATAGTTACATTTCATCATTCGTTTGACGTAGCTCTGAACATCAAATCTACTTATGACTTTGTGGTTGCTATCTTATTCTGGTTGTCTTTAACTCCTATCGTACCTGCAGGTTGGTTGGTGGGTTGGGTATTCGAAGGATTCGGATGATCCTTTTGGAAGATTAGTTCGGATCACTCCAGGAACTGGGAGATTCGTGGGCAAAAGTTATAGTCCAAGGTAGTAATGACAGAAAAAAATTTGTCTATCAATTCTCAATCTTCATTGTTACACAAGCTTAAGCCTCTAATAATTTGTAATTATTGCAGGCAATTGGTCACATCATCTCCTGGAACTCCACTTTTTGAAATATTTGTGGTTAAAGATGGGGAAGAGGGATATAAAATGCAGGTGATCCGATATTTTTATATAGTTTTCAGTTTAAAAAAAAAAAGCAGTCAAAATTTTGTAATTAGAAGCTTATCTTATCTGTTATTCCTAACATTTCCAATCCTATACATCTCCTTGAAGTTGTAGCAATTAGAATGCATCTTCTCCTAATTACAGTGGCTGCTAAATAAAACCTTTTATTCCTTGTGAATATTTTGCTGTTCTACAACTCTTAAATGTTGATATGCTCTTCAACATGTGTTCACTTGCAAATTTGCCATCGCCTATCTATCGCTTAACTTTTGCAGCATTTGACTGCCTCTCTGAATCCCTTAATGTAAATAAACGATTTGAAAACTTGGTTTCAGTGTAAGAAAATTGCCGGATGCTGAGCAATTTCTGACATAGTCCATTATATGCAATAAATATTTATGAACTCGTTTCTGGCACTGTTTCATGCATTAGTTAATATCCCATCCAGAAATTGATTTGACTGTTCAATGAGTGCTTGTTTTGTGCTGTATCTGAAAGTTCAGACGTGTTGGTGATGGAATTTATCTGTAATTTACCTTATTGAGAAACTGTTAATATCAAGCATGTATTTGACTTCACTTATTATTTTTCAGCTTTTGTCACATGAATCCCAAATTCACTTGCTTGAAGTTTTTTACCTTAAAAATGTATTTATGCTTTACTTTTAAGCAGTGATAACCAGCCACTATTTTCCTGATTGAAGAGCTAAATTATCACCTTGTACACAGGTCGCATTTCTAAAACAACCGAAAGGAAATTCAGTGACTTCATCTAATAAATCCACAAAGGAGCCAACGGCAGGCGAAACCGAGAATGCCTCTGTAGTTGATGTTAAGCTGGAAGAAAATGAAGCAGAAAAAGGCGAAGGGAAGAGCATTGATTTAGAGGGGGCAGCTGAAGAAGGAATAAAAAGCGTTCTAAGTTTTCTCAAGGAAAAACTCCCCGAACTAAAGATCAAAGTAACGAGAGTTGATGTCACTGAGGATATAACTGAGGATACTTTGAAGCAGTTTATTGAAGAAAACAGTGAGGGCACAACTAGCAAGGATACTGAAGAGGATGCTACTGATATTGAGACTAATCACCCTGATCGAGTTTCTGCCAAAGGAGATAGTGAGACGTCGGAAGATGAAGATAACTTGGATATGAAACTTTACATTGGAGGGGTTTTGCATAACAAAGACGATGCTCCTACTAGGGACGATTTTGTTCGTGTCCCAGCTGATATTTTAGATGTGGAGAGGGATTCTTTTGTCTTGCATATTCCTAAGAAATATCATGATAATGAACCCGAAGAAAATGTTGCATCTAAAGTTAAGGTTGCTGCAATAGCTGCTCAAGGTGTCTCTGAACTTATGCCTCCTGAGGTTGCTAAGGCTTTGTGGAGTTCCGATAAAGTTTCTCCTAAGGTATATAATTTTTAAGAATTTGACGTTCTCTTCTAGATTTTGGGATTTTATAAATTTGCGAAAAAACCTGTGGCTTTTGGCTTCTTTGAAGCATGCTTGGAGTGTTTGGGCGTGCTAATTTTGCTTAAAGTAATATGCTAAAACCTACAATTCATAGGCAGATAAAGCAGATGAGGGGTTTCTTGTAGGTAATTATGGCAATTTTGTAAAGATTTACATGTTTTCCAAGACAGATTAAAGGAAATAGTGATTTTTCTACCAAGCACTTTCCCAACTTTCAATTTTTGTTCAGAAACACTTCTTATGTCAAAGGATACCTACATCTACCACAAGTAGTTTTATTTTTTTCTTTTTTCACAATTTTCTAACTTATCACTTCTTCAAAGCAAAAGCAAGTGTACACATTCCCCAATTGCCTAGAATTTTATGCTTCTGAATTTGCCCCCCTAAAAACAGATGTGTTGATATATTGCATATGTGCAAATAAGTACCTTTAAAGTTGAGAGACTTGTTCATTCTTATATGTTGTTTAGTTTTTCTAGAAGGAGAGAAATGCATCCTAGTTTTCTGGGGAAAAAAAAAATCTTGGTAGAAGCAAAGGCTATGGAGACTTGTGTGATTGTGTGTTCAGTAAAATGTATATTCAATTTTAAAATACATGGCCCATTTTGTTCTTATTTAATATCTGTTTCCAACTACCTCCAGGTTTCCAGAGACGTGCGTGAAATAGTAAAGCTGGCAATCAGTCAGGCACAGAAGCGGAATAGAGTATCTGAGTATACAAATTTTAGCCGTATTACTACCTCCCCAGGCGATTTAGATCCGTTTGAAGGTAAGCTTAGCCACTGCCCCCTCCTCTACCCACAATTCCATGCACATGGGACTTCAACAAAAGACATGTCTTTGATGCATTATTGTCCGTGCAGGTTTATATGTTGGTGCATTTGGCCCATATGGCACTGAGGTAGTACAGTTGAGGCGTAAATATGGTAACTGGAATTTGAATAATGACGAGAAATCCTCTGATGTGGAGTTCTTTGAGTACGTTGAGGCCGTCAAGCTGACAGGCGATTTGAATGTTCCTGCTGGCCAGGTATGTTGATTTTGGCTCATGTCACAGTTTCTCTCTCTCTCTCTCTCTCGCCCCCCCCTCCCCCCCCCCCTCTCTCTCTAATACTACTAATTTTTTCTGTTGCTTCTGTTCAGGTAACATTTCGTGCTAAAATAGGAAAGGGTAGTCGTCTTTCCAACCGGGGAATGTATCCACACGAACTAGGAGTGGTATGTGCCTCTGTCTCTTCCCCACTCTCAATTCTCACTTAGAATGTATTAGATGTCCTATTGTCCATGAAAGCGTAATTTTTGAATGGGTAAAAAGTCGGTTAACTTTACTCACACTGGGCCACTCAGCATTGGATGTGTGCCATATGTCACTGTATTGATAATGAATGGTTAACTTTCTCCTGATTTCCAATGGTGTATCATATGGCACATATCCAATGTTATGTGGGTAATACCCATGTGGTAGTATAGAATTTCCCGTAAAAAGTGTTGTCAATTGTTTAATTTACTTATAACACTTAGGTCCACCAGTTGATTGACTTGTGGAAATGGACTTTTTGCCATTTTATCATGGCGTGCAAGTGATGCAGATGCGAGACGAAAAGATCTTTGATGTGTGAATGATACGGATATAATTTTCCAGAATTCTGACATTTAACAAGAAATTGCAATAGCAATAATAATATTGCTATACAAGCAAGAAACTAAAGGAAAAAAGAAAAAAAAAAAGATTAGATTGAAAGATGCACAATAAATCAGTGAGGATGAAAATGAAGCTAATGAAATGAGAAAATGGGTATTGGAAATCGTTGAGAAAGTAGCCACTAAGTTCATGCAGAAATCATCTTATTATACTCTCACTAAAAAATGAAATCGCCCCTTTTAGCAAGATATGGATATATTCTCAACGGTGATAGTATTAGCGAATGGCTTACAGTGAAGTTGTGTTCTTTCAGGTTGCAAGTTACAAAGGTCAAGGAAGGATTGCAGAATTTGGGTTCCGGAATCCCAAGTGGGTCGAGGGTGAGCTCCTTCAATTGAACGGCAAGGTAATTGCAACATCACCCCCCTCCCCCCCAAATGGTTATGTGAACTCGTTTGTGAATAGCCTCACGGTTTCACTAACTAGGTCGTGTCAATAAAAACAGGGTTTGGGGCCGTACGTGAAAGGTGCAGATCTCGGTTTCCTCTATGTTGTCCCCGAGCAAAGTTTTCTTGTGCTGTTTAATCGTCTGAAACTACCAGAATGAGCAGCTCGCACAGATCGAATATATACGCAACTTACAGCAGAATATTAGAGCTTCCTTGGAGTGTTTTTATTATTTATTTTTTCTTATGAGCAGCGGTATTTTGGAACTGTGTTATAATACCATATCTAAAACATCCTCTCCCACTACACAGTTTTGTAATAAATTTACTAATAGAGATAGTTAATGATAATTGTGTGAGATACATCGCCGGATCCTCTCTTACATAACCTTCCTACATCTCTCACGCGCACGCGCATAGACGTAGGTGGCATGTATCCGAGCACCTGGTGCACTGTGCACCAAACTATAGCATGCACTGCATCCCAACTATAACACCATAAAGGTGTGTTTTTTTATAAATAAAAATAAAGTGGAAGATGATTTATCAACTTTTCCATGCACATAAAGTGGTAAAGCAAGCTTTAAAATAAGTACAGCTTGAAGGCAGAAAATGGTTTATTTCTTTGTGGCTTTTAACCTATAGATACAGAAAAACTGGTGGAAGACATCATGACCCCACGAATGGAGCCTAAAGTAGCCTCAAAATGCAATTTAATTGCTTGATTTTTCAAGCACCAACTCCAAAGTTAGCGTGCTTGGGCGAGAATAGTACTAGGATGGGTGACCCCCTGTAAGTTCTCGTGTTGCACTCCTTTTGAAAAAAAAAAAACCCGAAGAATCTTGTAGCAGGTACATGATAATACTTGTAACACACATATAGATGTTACGGTTTTTACAATTCTAGCATAACGTTTTGTTTTAATTAGATCAGTAGGTGATTCAGTACTTGAATCGCATGAACAAAACGATAGAGCATAACACAAAATACTACTAAAAATTATGCGATCTTAAATTTAATAAAGTAATACTTTGTATTTAATTATAATAAATAAAATAGAGATCCGAAAGTACGACAACATAACAAAGATATGACACGATAGTATGATTTGCAAGCTCTAAATTAGTGAGAGTGAAACCCCCCAAAAAGAATTTGTTAAAGAAGAAAAAGAAATTTTGTAAAAAAAAAAAAAAAGACCTCATGATTGGAAAACAAAAGATCCAACAAGCATAGAAAGAGCAAAGAATTTGCATGACATTAAAAAAAAGTGAAAATTGGATTAAAAAGATAAAGTGTATTTTGTATGCTTTTAACTATTGTACTTTTCCATGTGTATTTCATAAGTTCCTCCATTTTTTTTCTTTGGGAAAAAGGGCATTGCACATTTGTCCCTAGTCACAAAAGTTGAATTGAGACTTCTATAAATGTTATACATTGTTTCAAAAAAGATAAAAATAAATAAGTGTTACACACATTGAATATGATAAGATGATGTCGCTAGACTATCATGGTCTGTGCTGGTTGGTTTGAAATAAGTGGATTTGTGTTGTTTGACTTTTTCCATTTCATTGTTAAAAAAAAAGTAATGAAAGTGTGTACGTAGGTGGGTGACCAACTTTTTTTCCATACTTTTTTATTTTAAAATCGTGTGTGGTATTAGTACACACTTTATCCACACTACACAAATTATACATATGTCACACACAAAACAAACACATACGTATATAAATGTATATAGTATTTGTGTGTGCGTGTATGCGTATGTGTGTATAATATATATGAGAGAGTGCAAATAAATTTCAAATAACTAAGTTATAGAAACGAATTTCAAATTTAAAAAAATGAACTAAAAGTTTGTAAGGGATTTATAATCCAATGATGCGAATGTTTAGCCAAACAAGTTGAGTTAATCTCAATGTAGATTTTAAATAATTTAAATGCACATTAACACTGTTTAAACACACGTTTTCAGGAAATAAGAGTTAGTGGCGAACTATGAAATGTGAATATCAAACACTGCTTTTTGTGCTTTTCAAAAGCAAAAAGCATTTTAAGACCACAATTAGCATTCCGCCACTTCTAAAGCTAACGCTAGATTTCTTTGTTGTTTTTCTTTTTTCAACCCTAAAAAGAAAATAAAAAATTCTTCATTATTACTTAATCAAGAAGACATACAGTGATGTAAACATACATCATTAGCTCAATCTTCATGCAAGTAATATCTTTTACCAAATCAACTACTAAAAAATTACTCCTTCCGTCCCATAAAAAAAGTCCTGTATCAAAACTACTTCTTGTCCCATAAAAATAATCCTGTTTGAAAAGTCAAAGTTAGTTAAACATAGAAGTTACTTTGATGCCCTTATAAAATCATGTTAATACTTTGATGTCAATAGGATAATTGATGAGTTTAATAAATTTGTAAGGGTAATTATTACAATCATCCACTTGCAAATGATTGTACATTAACTAAGTTGACTAAAGATAAAAAGTTGTACATCCATCAAACAAGACTCTTTTTATGGGACGGATGGAGTATTACTTTATATGTGGTTAAGTATTAGTGCTTATGCAAAAAATTAGTAGTTGATTTGATGAAAGATATTACTATTTATGCTTAAAGGTATCACATATATTACTATTTACATTATATATATATATATATATTCTATAAATGTATTATTATTTATGTAAAAAAATAATTTTCAGAACAAGTAATATTTGTGCATAAAACACTAATACGTATTTATGGGAAAAAAAACTGCACGCAATCCGTGGATCCACCGGACCCACAACCGACATTGTAATGATCTAATATCCGTATAACTGAGTACAAGATTTGAAGGTCCGTACAATTTATATGAATGTAAATATAACTTTTTGAAGTTGATTCTTATTATATAATTTTTTTCAAGTTGAATTTAAATATTAATATGTTATACTCTATTCTACACAATTCAAAGTTTATCTACTATGAATTGGAATAGTGTCTAAATGAATTGATTCTAAGAGGGTGTTTGCAAATTCTATTGAAGATATATAATTGATTTTCAGAAGCACTTTAAAGTTTAAGGGTGTTTGCAACATCATATTAGAGATATAAAATTGCTTTTCAAAAGCACTTTAAAACTGATTCTCAGAAGTTATCAGCACTCAGCTTCTACCAGCTTTTGACTTTAACATCACTTTATTTTCAAACACTACCAAATTCTAATTTTTCCACAAAATTAATTTAAATCACTCCTCTAAAAGCACAAATATTTGCAAACACCCCATAAGTATTTTATTATCTTTGAAGTGCCAAATTTGAAATTTGAATAATGCTTAAATTTTAGGGGGATAGTATACTATACCTAATTGTATGCTATTTGTTCAATAAATCAAGTTTAAACGCACTCAAATAATTTATAGGGGATTTATGAAATTCAATTTGTTAAGAGGAAAATAATTTATTTCTTTAGCATGAGAATTGGTCAACTATTGTTACCAGAGGTAACAAAACCGAATCGGTTCGACAGATTGACTCAATCCTTTCGATATTTTAGACGGAATTAATTATATGAATATTGATCTGAAGTACCATTGAATCCAACCTACCTATCATGATGGACCAATAGTCCGACGGGCTGCGGACTATCCCGAACATCTTATATATTTTAGGGGTGGGCTGAAGAGAGCTAACTAATTTTTGGCCCGATGGAATTTTGGAGGAATCCAACATACGGCGGTAACCCGGCAAGCTAGGATGGGCCACTCGAATTGCTAACTCTAATTGTTACTCAATCGTTTCTAATTTATTTATTTGAAATTGATTGTTGGTTCGAAAGTCGTTAGACGCTTGTCGGACGACAAACTAGAACCTAGTGACTGCTCGGGATTTAGACAGGACAAGACAAAGTGTAAGCTTGGTTAATTAGGGAGAAATTAGAAAAGAAATATAAAGACGGCTAATTAAAACCTACTTTTAAGTGAGAACTAGATCGAGCTAATCGAAGATTTCTACGGGTGGAGCAATAATAACTAATAAGCTATTGAGACTGTGCAAGGTCACGACGACGTTTCGTGCATTGATCCTATCACGTAAAGAATCGTTACTGCCGCGAAGATTTCGCAGAAAATCTCAACTGATCACGCTCCTCTACAACGTGGTCCCATTTCTACAAACCTAGAGGACAAATCATTATCCGCCACATCAGCAACTCTTTTCAGGAAAACCCAACGTTGTTTGTGTATTATTATAATTCGAATCCTTACCATGCTCGTTTCCGCATACAATAAATCCCTATCTTTACAAAACATTACCCCACAATAATTACACTTTATTATTTTAAATTCTTAACTCTCAAAGTTTCCAATTTGAAAAAGGCTCGCCTTTAAATTTTCCTTTTCATTTCTTCTCCGCTCTTTCCTTGTTGATTTCCATTACCAAATTAAGAACACAGCATAATTTTGGTATTTAATGGAAAATCATGAATCCAATGATCACGATAGAAGAACTCTGCGTAGAAGCAGCAACAGTCACATATCAATGTCGGATACTGAGTCAACAACGAGTCAGGTTGATACTTGGCACTCTCCTCTCCGATCCGACTCGCCCTTCCGCTCCGACGATCCGTGTTTTCTACCGGAAAACGATAATTACGGTAACAAAAGCAGTAAATCACTCGCCACAGGTGATAAGTTTTACTCTCCGTCGCCGTCTTTTGAAAAATCCAATCTCACAGCGACTTCTCCGGCCGCCGGAGCAAAGGGAACTCATCTCTGGCCTCGTTCGGAAAAGCAACCACCGGTAAATGGTGATTTGACGGCGGGGAAGGGTGGCAGAAGAGAGAAATCGGCAACGGAGAATCGCGATTTAGGGGTGAAGGGGAATTCTCCAGTAGTTTTAGGGCTTAATAGGTTGGTAAGGGACGATCCGCCGCCGGGGGTGAAGAAATTGAGGCCTGTTGGTGGCGGTGCATTGGAGGAGGGATACGGTGGTAGAGCGGGGGGTGAGGTGGGCGGAGAGAGGCGGTCGAGGGCGGCGGTGGCGGAGATATTGGGGAAGTCGGAGCGGAATGCGGCAGGGAGGAAGACGGCGATGTTGTTTAGAGTAATTGAGGTGATTGTTTGTTTGGTTTCGTTCTCTGTTATGGCTGCTGACAAGACTCAAGGATGGAGCGGCGATTCGTACGATCGGTACAGGGAGTATAGGTACAATTCTTCTCTGTTTTCTTCCATGAAATTCTTAAAAAAAAAAAAAAAAATCTTCAGTGTATTGATATATATATATATATCCCATGCTTAGATTAGAATTAAAATTGTGCATAGGTACAATTGTGTTTGTACAAAAAATTGTTTGAGAGTAGCAACTATGTACATTCTTTGCAAATTAATTGATAGCAATTTCCTAAATAAATATATTTTTGTTATGCTTAATGGAAGTAAAAAGTAATAATATTTGAAGGTTAAGAATTTGATACTTTTGGCACGATATAAAGTAGTAATTTTAAACGATAGAAATATCACTTTATAGACCGTTTTGATTTTTTCCTTCTCATTTATTTTGAAAGAATTAATTTTTAAAATTATAATTTTTGAATTAAACTAACTGATATTACTTTTTTGACCCCCCGGCTGGACTTGCAGACACGTTGCAAAGTACACTAGTTACAATGAATTGGTTTGGGTCCTTGAAATTATGTGTGACAATCCGGATTATCGAGTTGTGTTTGTGTTCGATTCCGGATCGATTTGGATCATATATCAAAAGTTATTTGAGACATATGTTATTACATTTTAAAATAAATTATTGATTTCGGGTCAAAAAATTATTAATTTGGGATCAATTTGAGTTAGAATTCGGTTAATTGTGTTTGTGCGGGGATGGGTTCGAGTACCTCTCAGTGGTTAGGTCGAGTTCGTGTTGTCCCGTTGGGTCAAGGATTGCCAACCTACTTGCAATCCTACTCTAGGGCCTTTTTTTTTTTTTTTTCTTTTTGGCATTTCTCTCCACAAGACCACAACCTCTGTTATATGCAGTTAACAATGTATAAATCATAATACTGACAACAATTATAGGTAAAATGTCACCATTCTGCATCTGGATTATAGTTACATAAGCTAAAGAATAAAGCTTTCAAATACTTTTCTAGTCTTTTGAATGAGTTTTGCCCAAAGAATCCAAAAT
Source organism: Ajuga reptans (assembly GCA_032274785.1). Lineage (NCBI taxonomy): Eukaryota > Viridiplantae > Streptophyta > Magnoliopsida > Lamiales > Lamiaceae > Ajuga > Ajuga reptans. The sequence continues at coordinate 3,869 of JAUEKW010193310.1, read as the reverse complement.
CAATCTGATAATTTAGTCTTAGTTATCGATTTTATTCATATGAAATCAATAAGTGATGTGTACATTGCATTGAAAGGCTGGGACTTGGTTATCCAAAGTATATAAGATTACATTGCAATACAACTTGAACCATTTAAAACACATGCTGCATTTTACTGTTGTATTTTTATCAAAAAACATGATGGGATTCTTGTTATTTGTTTTCCCTTGCAGATTTTGTCTAGCTGTAAATATTATTGGGTTTGTATATTCTGGTTTTCAAGCATATGATCTTGCATACAATATGGGAACAGAGAAGCATGTCATCTCGCACCATATACGTTACCATTTCGATTTCTCAATGGATCAGGCAAGTTCATTTTAGCTTAACTTTTCTATGGATGCAACATTATTAATGAAAAACCATTTAGCTTGAGTAACCTTAAACTAGATGGTGCATTGGCTTCAGACACACTGTGAATAAATTAACCATTTGAGAGAGAGAGAGTTCTACTCCCCTTCTACAGTTACAAAGATTGTCTTTTCTTCATTCAATAAATTTACATTTTAAATGCAAGTTTTCTTGAAAGCATCATGAAAGGGACTTATTACTATCAAAGCTATGTACAATGTTTTTCTTTTCCTGAAATAAAAAGTCTGTGTTTTGTTTGTGTTGCAGATCCTGGCCTACCTTCTAATGTCGGCATCATCCTCTGCTGCTACTAGAGTGACCGACTGGATCTCTAACTGGGGCAAAGACGAGTTCACATTGATGGCCACTGCATCAATCGCCATGTCTTTCTTGGCGTTCTTTGCATTTGCATTGAGCTCTCTAATATCCGGACACAACCTCTTCAACCAGGATTCGACTTGATCCCTCTCACGAGCCTACATATATCCCTATATCGCGGATTAACTTAATTTTCCTTTTCGTAGTTTTTAAAACTATTGCGCGACGAGAATGAATGAGGTGTACATAAGCTGTGATGTAGGTCTGTAGGAAGTTTTCTCACTGGGGCTACATTTGTTAGTGTTTCTGATAGGGGCATAGTTAAAATATAATAAACGCTGTTTAATTTCATTTTCAATACAATAAATACTGTCTGATTTCACCTATGTTAAGCTGTGTTACTAGTTAAGAGATCCTGTACAAATCCAATGAAAGGCTGATTAAAAGAAAAAAGATAAAATTGTTAGTGATTGCTGCAAAAATGCATACTGCTCTGCTTTTTGCATAGGCGGGTTTGATGTTTATTATTTAATTTAATTTTACTTGCAAACGGTGTTTCATCTTATATTCTAACATTGACACACATACAAAATAATATTATGGTGACATCACCAATATACACATGTTTCATGTTGATAATGTTGAAATAGGAGATAGAACACCATTTGAAATAGGTGATCTTAATCCAAATAAAGCCAGTGACCGGTTAGTTAACAGGTGAAAGCCGGTCACGGGGCAATTTCATAAAAAATTGAAAGATACTGGTTATTTTTATAAAGTGATAAAATTATTGGTTAGGTTCATAATTACGAGCAAAGAATATAAAACAATGACGAACAAGAATACAAAAGTACAAATTGTTGATTCACAATGAATAATATAAAACAATGACGAACAAGAATACAAAAGTACAAACCGTTCGTTCGCAATGAATAGCACGAGAGTGTATACGAAGAATACAAAAGTACAAACTGGTTATTCAAAATGAATATCAAGTCCATTAGTACTAAACATACACGTGGCACGTTGTCAAAATTTCTACCAAATTTTATCTTTTTCATTTAATTTTTAAAATAATAAATTACAATTTTTTTTCTAAAATTATGGATTACCTCACCACACGCGCCCATCATTTTCGCACACGGTAAAACAATTGCAATTTTAAATTTCAAATTTGTAAAAATAACTGTTTTGATCACGTTCCTATATTTTCTCCCTATTATTTTGCATTTTGACAATTCAACACAGTTATAATTTCAAATTTCAAACTTTCAAAAATAACTGTTTTTATCACATCCCGAAATTTTCTCAGTTTTAAACTAAACTTTATCCAAAATAAAATTTTGTTTCACAAATAAAATATCGGTTCGAATTTTAAATTAAATTAAATTTCAAATAAATGTAATAAATATTTGAATTAAACTATATACAAATTAATCAAGGGAAATATTAAATATTAAATATTTACTATATTTAATAGTAAAAGAGGCAAAAATTTGATTGGACATAAGATTTAGCAGTTTTAATATAGATAATGACATATATGATTTATAGCAGTTGCTATTTCATCACACCACATTAAAGAAACTACATCACCCCACTACCCCCACTTCGATAGTAAATGTCCAGTCCATCATTATCTAGATGCACTTGTTGTTTTGCACCTATAAATATGTAACACTACACATGCACTCTTACATCAAGTTACACATTTCAGACAGCACAAATAAAAATACTACAAATTTACAATGCCTCCCGTTTTTTCTCTTGTCCAAATTAAGTAGAAGTGGTAATGGGCTGGATCGGGCTGGGTTTTGGCATTCCCGTCCTCGTCCCGTGAAGGACCTGGAGGACGATGTTTTATCGTAGCGGCTCTGTGAATGGAAATCCATATTGGGTTGGGTATGTTAATGCAAATATGTGTCTAATGTGGTGTGATGTGACAAAAATGGAGTTCAAGACCGTTGCTAATGGAATTCCATTTTGGGGCCTGATTTTATCTTGGGTTTTTATTATTGGACATTATTCTTTTACATTATCGACTTCAGAAAATATTCTCCTACCCACTGTGGAGACACTAATGTTATTGTGGATCCAAAACTTTGTGGCATAATTCTTCCACCAAGGATAAAACATCTGCAGAAGTCGTTATTTTGCCAGCTAGAGGGATGTAACCCTAAAAAGGGGAATATAAATATGATTGGGACAGAAATGGTAACTCAGTGAATTCAGTTATGCAAGTTCTATCAATTTCCTCCCTTATCTCAATTTGACATGGTCATATGCTAGTGTGTTTTGTCGCGTGGAATTATGCAGTGATCTATATTGCTGTTTAAATAACAATAATTCGAGTAATTAGAAGGTAAGATATTAACATGCAAAAAAAAAAAACTTATAAATCTATGTAACAAAATATATGATCCATTTCTTTATAAAAACGATTATAATATATTAGAACATCAAGAAAACATATGCAAATTCCTAACTTTTCCACAATCTAAGAACGAAAATATGTTTTGACTTCTTCAAAATCTAAACAAACAACACATTATCTGAACAGGTACTTGCTCCATGGTCGGAAAAATTAAACCAAATCAAACCTAAAAAGGTTTGGTTATGTTTTCAATTTTAATTTTCAATTTTTAGTATTTCTAGCGTTGTTTACGAAATTTTATTTGATATGATTAGATGAATGTGATTTGATTCTAAATAGATGTGACATATTTATGAATATTATAGTTAGATATAAATATATTTTATTAGAATATTAGTAAATTATGAACCCCATTAAATGATGTTGATTAAAATTTATTTTATTATATTAGCTGAATTGATAGTTATTATAAGTCACATCAAACATCAAATAATTATGATTGAAATATAATGATTGATTTAAAAATAGTATATAAGTAAAAATTATAAACACAAACATAAATTATGGATGTGTTAGATTGCGGCTGGAGGTGGCTGTAGCACTGTTGGCTGTGCCAAGTAGGCTGGAGTAAGTAGGCTGGGGAAAAAGGTGTGTTTGGTAGTTTTTTGCTGGAGTTTTGGTTGTGTTTGTTTATAATATAAAGTTGAAGGTGATGTGATAGATGTAAGATGTGTTAGTAGTTGATTGATAAATAGTTAAAGTTAGTATTGAGAATTGTATAAATGA
>JAUEKW010193203.1:0-15708 GCA_032274785.1 Ajuga reptans | reverse complement strand
TTGTTGGTATGAGTAGCACTAATCAATTCTTTAAGCTCTCTTCAACTATACAGTCCCATACCAACATAGTCTCAGAAAGGCCCTTCAAACTCGACTACACGGTCCCATACCCGCACAGTCTCAGGATACCCTCTTTTTCCGGTGTGGCATCGGTTCATTCATGTATCCCTTCACCTAGAAGCCTTGCCAGGAGCCGCTCCTTGTCCGTGCATTCTTATCATATTGCACCGGCGATCACTCCCCGCCCTCGTCGGCCCCGGGCGTTACATGCCCACCAGCTTCCGTTTGGTTCATCCCCGAACCACACCATACTGGGAGAGGTCCCGCTCTGATACCACCTGTAACGACCCGCCTCCAGAGTTGACGGACTGTCCCCACAAACCAACACAAGCCTTTTCAAGTCAAACTATTTCTTATTTTCTTTATTAAAAGACTATTTGGGGGTGGGGTGTTACAGATGGTCTCGCCGGTAAAGATATTCCCGAGCCTGGTCCTGGACGTTTTGCGTCACCGCCCGAAGAAAGTCGGCATCCTTCTGCTCGGTCCTCTTCCCCCTGCTTGTTTGGGCAGGGGCGTGATTTGGTATAGCGGGCCGGCCACCTTCTACCCGGGAATCTCGAGACAGCGAGTTCCCCTGGGCCGAAGTGTGAGTAGATGAGCTTTGACTAGCCATGCCCTCCTTCTAGCGCCAAATTGTGGACGCGTGTTTTGTAAATTAATTATTAAAGATTAATAACCAATGGGATGTGACTGTTTTCTTTGATGATTTAAACACGTGTAAGACAACCAGAAATTTATATGTATGGAGATGAATGGGACTAGTAAAGTAAAAGTGTAGTTTGGGAATAAGATGTAAATAATTTTTATTAAACGAGCTGCTTTTGGATATTCCTTACAGAATGTCTATTCATTTCTCTTATTTTTTCGTTCCAAAAGTCCCTTTCCTAATGGAAGGATTGGGGTATTTATAGGGGTTATTAATCGCCTTACAAGCAGGTGGGTACCCCGGTATCTTGAGTCGGTTACGGGCTCCTACTCGTTGTGAGACGAGGTCGTCAGGGGACGAGCTCACATACTTTTCGGCTTTGTGAGGGTCTGGCGGCGTCGAAGAATTTTCTCGAGTTCGGATAGACCGGTCTGCGAGCTTCTGAGTGGATCGGGCTCGGGGAGCGGACCGATTGGGCCGGGGGTAGTCTTAAAACGGACTCGCGGCATGACTGAGTTCGAGGTACGACTTGACTCGGGACACGACCTGCTTAGACGGGCTTTGAAATCGTGCCACGTGGTCATCCCCAAAATTACGGGGTGACCATCCGCACGTGTCATCTCGCGCTTTCCAGAGGTGGACCAGGTGGTCGATAAAGTGTCACGTTTTCGCTTTGGTACGAAAAAATGACAACCCCCACCCCCACCCCCACCCCCACCCCCTTTTATTTTTACAGATGAATGAAAATGAAAAGAAAAAAAGGAAAAACGATACAACCTTCCTCAATGACCATACCGCAACATGACGACATTGGCGGCCCCGAATTTTCATAGCACGCCAATTTTGTCTCCCCCTCCTCTCTCTCTCTAGAAAAAAAAAAAACATTTCCCATATCTTTTGAAGCTTCTATTTGAAGAATTCTACGGCGGACGATTTCTGGCACCGGTTAATTGATCATCATTGTCATTCCTATTCAATTTAGGTATTTTTACTCTATTAATTGGGATGCGATCGTCTTAAATTGTTGACAGAGTTAATGCGTTTCCGGTTTACCCCTTTCCTTTCGAATCTATGTATAGCATTTTAAAATCCGTTACCTTGGATCTGAAAAATTACATATCTATATTGCTCTAAATCCAGCTGCCGCATCTTCAATTTTGATTCCAGCCTCATTAATTACAATCGTTATGGTCTTATGCTACCTCTCGTAATTAGCTCTTTGTTGTTTCCCCAATTTGAACTGTGAAATCCTTTTGAGATCAACACAATGGCGGTGCCTTGCTTTTTTATATTAAGATTAAACCCTCCTTCTGAATTGTTCTTGTTTGATGCGTTAATTCAGGTATACCCATCACCAACCACTCCACTTCTCAGTCTTTCTGGTTACCCAAGCTGCTCCTGGTGGTACAGTTTTGTTGAACAAGGCCCAGACCCGAAGCTGCCTGAAACATTTTTTTTGTCTGATGGATGTAAATGGTCATTGAAATCAGTATTGCAACGTCATGATGGATGTAGTTGAATAGCATCACTATTTCCTACAATATTTTAACAGTCTTCAACATTGTATTCATCTATGGGAGAGTGGGTTATTGGAGCATTCATCAACCTTTTTGGCAGCATTGCCATCAATTTTGGGACTAACCTTCTTAAATTGGGTCACGACGAGGTAAGCCAAGCCTTCCAGTTTTCCCCCTAAAAAAGTTTGCAGTGAATACTTAAATTTTGTTCTCTTCCATGTATAAATTGTCGTCCTCAACCCTCATGCACAGCATTTAAGGAACACGTTCCTAGTCTTATCAAATACTTTTACGCTATTAAGGCAACACAAATGTGACTTATTGATGTGATCAAAGTTGTGATGCATTAGTGTAATTCATGCCACACACCTTAACTGCATGCATGAATGACACATGATAGCAGTTGTGATGCATATATTTTCTTATCATTACTTTTACCAACGGAATTTTTTTACCTTTCTAATTGTGTATTGGTCATACTGCTTTTGGTCAGACTTAATTTTGTGTATGTATGCATAGTCTGAGCCCCTAACAAGGATCATTATTAGTTAAGGTTGGCCGTTGACAATTTTGAAAGCATGACCATGAGTTATTAGGTGATTAGCATACTTGTTTGGGATACGCATGACTCAGTTGCAGCAATGAGGTAAATAGTGTGTTTTATAGTTTTAAATTTAATTGGTTACTAGTTTTGGCCTTTTTAGTTTGGATTTTGCGATATACTATGAAATTAAGAGGTTGATACAAGGAATGCGATGTGCATTTAATCAGAAAATTTAAGTTACTGAAAATGGAAGAAATCAATGATTTATGAGCCCATCATGGAGCTGTAGGTCAGTTGGATGGCCAAGCAGGCCCGTATTTATGAATTCACTATTTAAATTTGTTATGAGAATAGAACGAGCTGCAAAGATACCCAATTCTTGGTGTTTGCTTGGTTCGATGGGTATTTATGTGCATCGTTGAGTATGCCACAAAATCTTGTTACAGAAGATATTATTATATTATGCTAATATGAAGTGATAAGTCACTAACTGCTTGATTCCATCTAAATTCTTTGAATTTTGAATTGTTTGGCGATGAACTAATCATGTTTTGGAACTTGTAGTATCTTGTTCTGTGCCGAATTTTTTGGTTATGGTTTTCTCATAGCCATTTGCATGAATACACAAGAGGTGTTAAAAAAGAGGGGGAAAGGCACTTGTATGATATTATTGGAATCTTCTTGTAACAGGGTTTTGTGTTTGATTTGCAGAGAGAAAGACATTCTATAGTTGGCAATGAAGGGACGAATGGAAAAGCTTTAGTAAAGCCTATTGTATACTTCCAGACTTGGAGAATTGGTACCATGAATTCAATGTTTTCTGTTTAGAATAATAACGGTCAGTATCTTTTGTTGAATTTTAAGTTCTAATGATTTGTTATGTTGTTAATATATGCAGGTATTATCTTTTTCATTCTTGGGAACTGTCTTAATTTCATTTCCTTTGGCTATGCTGCTCAGGTGAGACTGATGGAGAAGGCTCTCTTTTGAATCTATCATTTTGAGACATTGTTTACGTTTAATATTTACTTATCTTGATGTCCAGCAGTTGCATGCTGGACTGTGATTTGGTATGATAATGTGCCTTTGTCTGTTCTTTCTTGATCTTTATCTTTTCTGCAGTCCCTTCTTGCAGCTCTGGGATCCGTCCAATTTGTATCGAACATTGCATTCACCTACTTTGTTCTGAATAAAACTGTGGTTGTCAAGTATGTTCAATTCCTAAATTGTTAAGCTTGAGCAGACTCTTGTATAACAAAATAGCTTTTAATCCCTCATCCATCATCAAGCATATTACTTGTTTTGCAGAGTACTTGTAGCAACAGCCTTCATTGTTCTCGGGAACATATTCCTTGTGGCTTTTGGCAACCACCAATCACCAGGTATCTCATCTGAGAGTCTTGATATTCAATTTGTTTCTGATTTGTGTGAGACCTTTTCCTTTAAGGTAATCAAAAGGGCTAGCTTCTCGAATTGGGTTTTGATGATGAAAATATTGGAATAGTAGAACACCTTTTTTCGACTATCAGTTTAATCAGTAACAAATTCATTTATAAAGAACATGCATGAGAGTATTTGTTATAAGTTTTACCATGTACTCGCACTATCTTGACAAAAAAGAAGCCATGGAGATTTTGTGGCCAACTTCACTAAGGTTATATATATAAATAGTGAAATCTTATTGATTCTTGGGGCCAAAACGTGCAAGAGATGCTATTCTGCAATGCTGAAAGGATCATTTGACAAGCAAGAGAAAACCTCAAGCACATCAAGCATCAAGGATCACATATATGGAATAGAACAAACTACAAAGTAATGATCAAATTTAACCTTTCCTGTGACTTATTTTATGGCTATTTTTCTTGTTGGAGGGTACTTTTGCATAAATGATAAACTCCATCTTCTGTAGGAATAGAAGCTTCCCTTATATGCTACAATATTTGTTAAGACCGCGTGTCCAGGATCGAGTAACAGGACGATCGACCGTGAAATCTCTAATTAGGGACTGGTTGTTGCCCTTGTTGCAATTTCTTGATCGACCTATGGTGGTAGAAATTAACTAAGCTCTTCGAAGGGAGCTCTGACCTTTGGACTCAATTTGAGAGAGACTAAATCTCACAGAACAAAAAAAAATTATGCTTGTCTTTATTCATTGTTCAAGGCCTGCGTAAATAGAGATTACAAGGAAAGAAAATATGGAAAACTATAATTAGGACAGCAAGGATCAAGGAAGCTGCCCTAAATTATTTCAATAAAAAACCATATGCTTCCTAAAATTAAAAAAGTCACAACATCCTCAAAATTCTGCAATTAAGCTCCATAAATCATGCTGCCAGCCTGATTGCGCCTGCCATATTTCCTATCCAGATGCATCCATTACAGTGCTGTTTATTTAAAGAAAGGAGTTCTTCTAGGTATCTCGTGTAATTTATTGAGGTCTTTATTCTCTATGCTTGGAAATCTTACCATGTATAGGTATGCTAGACTCTGGAAGTTCCAAAGCCTACAAAAAGATAAATAAATTAATAAAAGTTGAAATCATGTCAACCGATTTACATCCTGTGTATGCATCAAACTTCCTCTGATTTTTATTCTTTTTAAATAAGAAACAGGAAATTTTATTATATAGTATAATGGTTATGCAAGGGGAAGAAGTCCCCTGCTTACATATTTACAATTCAACATACCAGTTTCTAGCTAAGATGTGAAGAAAAGAAAGCCTTATATTCATAAAGGGTAGAAACAGACCAAGCAACCCTATATTTAACCCATTCCCACCTAATACCATTCAAATTTTCTCTGATGTTGTTTTCCGTTCTCAAATGACCTCAATTTTGACTGAAAATCAAATTAGCAATTTTTTTTTTTTTTTTTTTTTGTAAAACGTAATTTTGTTCTAAATTAAGCTGGAGATAGAATCTGATGTAGTAGTATTGACATATTACTGGAAGAGTGGAAATATTCACTCATGAGTGCTTGCAACAATCAGATTTCAAAACTTATGAAAGTCGAACAATTTGCACATCCCAGCTTTTTTAATTTTTTATTATGTCCCTTTTCATCATTGAAGATGATACAGTAACATCCTATTGCAGCGTATTAGCCAAATTATAAATTTATCACTGTTGATTGAGATTGGATAACTCTAATCTACTATCCTGTAAATTTGTTTCTCCATTAACCACTGCTTATTTATAGGTATGGATGCTTTATTGTTTATTAAACCATGGATAAAACAGAGATATATCCCATGAATCCAGAATTTATGGTTCCCCCTTTTCTGTCATTGTTGGGGTCAACCCATCTAAGACCTAGAACAAGCTGTCTACTGTTGGAATACGGGTCAATATGTAGAACCAATTTTATAGCGTAAATGGAGCCACTTATTGCCAGCTCATGTTTGTAGAGAAGAAATCTGTGCACCATAAAAGCTTCAGTTCAGGCTATGCACTTATGCATGAAACACCATATTAATTGTTCTCGCCAGTTAGCAATTATGCGTGATAAATGACCTACTTAACTCAGTCTTTAGATTTGGCATTTGGTGAAATCAGAAGTTCAGAACTCTTTTTTTATTTATTTTCTCTCCCAACAGTTTACACACCCGATCAGTTGGCGGAGAAGTATAGCAACACTACTTTCCTGATATATTGTCTGACTCTGGTTATAGTTGTCTGTGTTCATCAGTCAGTGTACAGGTGAGGATACGGTAAAACTATTTATACTGGAAACGAAATAAAGCTTGTTTCTTATCTGTCCTAATGTTCAGTGACCAGTCCCTTCTTTTCTTTCTTGTAATCGGTCAACTGTTGAAAATGCAGAAGAGGAGAACTGTTGCTTTCTGTTCCAGGGAATGACATTAAGCCCTACTGGCAAATGCTTCTTCCGATTTCTTATGCTATTGTCTCAGGTGCAGTAGGATCATGTTCGGTGTTGTTTGCAAAGTCTCTGTAAGTTGTGTTAACATATGTTTCCTCCATACAGAAACCATTTAAGAGTATATTAATATCTCATTCTTGCTTTTGTAGATCAAATCTTCTAAGATTGTCCATGTCAAGTGATTATCAGCTGCATAGTTGGTTCACATACTCCATGCTTCTATTATTTTTTAGTACAGCTGGATTTTGGGTAAATATCGAAAACATCTATATTAGATCAATGTTTATGCAACTATATATGTCAGATGAGTTATATGTAATAGTTATTTTATTATAACATTTCTGCAGATGGCGAGGCTGAATGAAGGGTTGGCGCTGTTCGATGCAATACTCATTGTCCCCATGTTTCAGATTGTTTGGACATTTTTCTCCATTTGTACAGGATTTGTATATTTCCAGGAATATCAGGTGCACTTCTGCCTCAACTTATATTTTCAAGTTAATGAAATGCTGTGATCTCATTGTTGTTTCTGTCTTATAATTATTTTTGGCCGAGTATACAAGTTCTACGGGGCGTTCCGTGTCTTTCTTCTTTTACAACACTTTACTTTGGAAAACTGAAGAGCTGAAATGTCACTAAAATTTCATAAACTTCACTATACATCATCTGATCTTAGTTCCCCAAGACCATGGTGCAGCTCTAGACCCTTAGCTAATCACTGAAATTATGTCAAAGTAAATTATTTTCTGGTGTTAAACGTGGTTCGTGGATTACTGGGATAATTCCGGTCTCTTTGTGTTAATCAAGCAAAGTTTCTTGTTGCTCGAGAATGCCTTACAGTTTGATTGGCATTTTAATCGCGCACTTCTCCATGATCATCCTAGTCCAGTCATGTGTAATGCACCAGTTGCTTCAGTCACCACATTGTATCTTCTTGCAATTTTTTTTTTTTGGAAAAAATTCATCAATTGACAATTAAATTTGGATTCTCTTAACCAGGTATTTGATGCATTACGGACTACAATGTTCATACTAGGAATGGTATCTGTTTTCATAGGCATTTCTTTGCTAGCACCTGATGAATTAAAAGGTATGCCAACGGTTAGTGGCTTCCTTTTATATTTTCGTTCTGGCTTTTGAGAATATAGTAAGCAATTACTGATTTCCTCAGGAGGAGGAGAAGTCAAAGATACACCTCTGGTTTCTGTAACTGCAGGTCATCCAAATGATGCGGAAAGGTACAACCCAACTAACCTTCAGTAATATTCCCTGGGACCTGATACGTGTGATTTAACTGCGAGTCCCATTGAGTGATTCGTGTCTTATCTTGACCAGAGTGTGTAATTATTATTATTATACAATATTGTAGACATATATTAATGATAAGAAACCCAATGTGGAGTCAAATACTGGCAAGCACTATCACCAAAAGAAGAGTTAACAATGTGGATGATGATGATAGTGCTTGACACATCACCTGGCTATATATTAAAAAATCATTATGAGGCGGGCTCCCCGATGGGGTGGAGAGGCCGGTCCAGTGCAGTCAGGCCAGGATTGCATACGTGAGAATCAAGTATTCTACCCTCCATATGCGTGGCAGGATTAATAATCGTTCGGCTATGATTGTCCCTCATTTGGACTCACTACATTCCTATAATTACAGATTTGTCATGCCATCCGAGGATTTTCAAATAAAAGACATGGGTTCACTTGTTCGCATGATTGGAGTGAAGGCTGCCAAATTGATTGTTAAAACCAAGGTTTGTAGCACTACTTATCTGAGCTTTCTGATGAATATGTAAATATTGAGCTATACAAATTGCGATTTGGATGCAGGCTGCTTTTGCATTGACATTAGGCTTTGGAGAAGAATCAATTAATGCGTCGTCTGTTCTAGTGATGCCCATGGTTTCGTCTAAGCTAACTGGCTTCAGAGGTAACGTTGTGGAGAGGAGCAAGTTGTTCTCATTTAGGGACCGGAGTTGGAGTTGGAGTCGGATCGATGAGGATGGTCAGAATTTGTTGCAGACAACGACCCTTCTTCCGCAGACCATTAAGTAGTAGGAAGGACTAACACGCCTAAAATTCACCAAAGACTGACTTCTGTATTTGTCTATTCTATATTCTTATATTTTATAAATATAAATATATTCTGTTGTATAAATTGTTGATTTACACCATTATTTTGGAAAAGAGAACCATCGATCTTTCCCTTCACAAGTTAACGCTATATGCCTATGTCTTTTGTGTAAGTGGATTCTACTGACTAGTACGTATCTTATTTTACCGGTCAACGTCAAAAAATTAAAGTTACAACTATTGGCAATTCACTTATTACGAAGAAATAATCACAAATTAATTAATAAATTATTCAATAAATTGTAATTAAAAATTGTATCAAATTTAAACTAGATTATATAAATCATGACAAAATTTAAATTTAAAATTTTGAATACTCAAATAATAAAAAAAATAGAAAATTTGAATACTTATATATTAAAAAATAGTTTTTATTCTTAAAATTCTAAGAAAATGTCACTTGTTCAAGTGGTTTCTCTTTTATTATATAAGGAAAGAGATTTAACGAGAAGGTAAAATTGGTGTGAAGCGGAATGTATTTAGAAGTTTGTATGTATCTTTTGAATATAAGTGTCAATGTTAAGTGAGCTATATTAAAAAATTTAGTGGGCTGCAAATGGTTGCAGTCAAAATTAAAATTTAAAACTCACAATTAAGCTAACGTGGTTAAATAAATCAAATGAGAAAATAAATACAACCGTATAAGTAAAGATTAATGATGTTAGAACTTAGAAGTACATACATTTAATTGGCCAAAGATAAAAAAATACATCTACCAACAACACTATTTTCACGTTAAGTTCCCATTTTGATAAATTTGTGACAAAGTTAGAAATTCAGATGGAACTACTCATGATGCAAAATATAGTGTGTTTGGTTGGGGCTGAATCATGTTGTGACAGTGTTGACTGAAGTATAGTTGCTGATGAATGTAAACAAATTTTTTTTTTGAGCCCCTTCAACTATTAAAGACAAACACATGCTGGGGTTTGAGTCCCTCAACGGATTTGGGCTCAAACACACCTAAGTGCAGTGGCCATATTGATACAAATTAATGCTTAACGGCCAAGTGAACATTTGTATATCTAACTTGCTGAAATTTTTATGTTCAACAACTATTTGAACTTACATGAAAATTTGAAATCAGATTTGGTACTAGTAGCAGTTCCTGACCAACACATGAAGCAGTTTACTGTATTTGGTGATGATGTGCTTCGACCACTTACATCCCGACTAATCGTAGAGACGTTTCTGCAATCTAATCTGATGATGAAATCTCTGGATGAACAAGTCAGCCACCTTGTCTATGTCGTCCTCCAGCACAAACTTCTTTCCTCGTCCCTCCTTGGCATTCTTCACCATCTCTATAACCGATACAGATTCATCCTCCTTTTCTTCATCTGTGTAATCATCATCATCATCGTCGTTGTCCATCAATTCAGCCTCCTGCGCTATAAGGGGAGTAGTAGCAACAGAGTCGTTTTCTGATTGGTGGCAATCGTTTTCTTCATCCTTAACCTTGTTCGAAAGGTTCCTCTGTCGGAAAAGATGCCGTATCATCTTCTTGTCTCGCAACAGAAGGGATTGTATGATGAGATGAGTTTCTATGGCTCTTATCCTACCTTTGATGGCTAGATATTTGGATGCTAACATTGTCATTACCTTCTTCAGCATGATAAGATAAATTTCAGGCTAGATGGAGTAATGGTTAAGGAAAAGGAACAATAGCAAAGTGAAAGTAGAAAGGTGAAAGCAAGAAAAAAAGAAGTTATTCTGAAGAAGAAGCAAAAAAAGATAAAGGCAAGAATTCAAATGAACACAGCAATCTAAGCTTCTTTGTGAAAAGACGAGCCAAAGAGCACTCACAATTTCATAATAACAAAAGGAATCCTATGATAATGCAAGTAGCGTTCATTTCAATCGCGCGCCTGCAAACCCTCTTGTGCTTTCATGTCTTTCTCTCAAACACAAAACCCGGCCTGTTACAATCCTTTCCCCCCTCACCTTTTGTTATGAGAAAACCATAACAAAAATTTTAAGCAGATGGAAATGCATCAAGCAGTTAGTAGCCATCCAACCAAGAATTGCATTGGGGGGCCATCCTGATCCATCATGGGCTCAGGAACACATTTGCCGCATCATTTTTTCTAGGCTCCCAAAAAAACTCAATAATATCAAACATAACTACACAAATGTAATCCAAAAATTAATTTGTTCATCCAGCTTTGAGGCTACCGATATCGGACAACAAGTTCCTAATTAAAAAAATCCGTTGACTAGCAACTTTTTTATCTGAACCGATTATTTTATTGGTATGGATTTTGATATTTCTTAAGTTTTCGAACCAAAAGTTGTACTGAACCATTCCAAGCTGTACCGAACTGTAATGAATCGAATAACCGAATAAAATAAATTATCCTTATAAGATCAATTTAATTAAGAATTGAAATTAGATTATCCATAATTTGTTAATTTTTAACATAAATAATTAAAAGAACCTCGTATTTAATTTATTATTATATAATTTTCAAAAGACAAGTTAGTGAATTGGAAACAAGTTTGATGTAATAAAATTATTTCTTTTGGTTAGATGTAAATATATTTTTCTTAAATTGAATCTATTATTTAAAAGATAGGAAATCTCCCGTTATGTGAACTGAACCTAACCGTATTAAACCATTATGTTATATCTGAAATTCCAACCCCAGTTGTCGCCAAGGGAAAAAATAACCGTAGCGTACCGATATTATGGTTTGGTGTTGGATATCAATTTATAAAATAATTGAAGTTTGGTATGAATCTGGAGATTTTTAAATCTCCAATCTATACTGTACAGTACAGGCGTACACACATGTGGTCTTTCATACTAAATTTCTTAACGCAACCCACTAATTTAATAAATTAAATATTATTAAAAAATAACTAGAATACCCTTAATGATAACAAAACATAAATAATTAAAACTAATAAATACATAAAATTAAAAAAAAAAAAAATTCTTCTTCTTCTTCCATATCATCATCTTCAAGCAAACCGTGTCTCTATCTCCCAAAACTCCATCAACCCTAGTTTCTTCAAGTTTTCATTAATGTAGAGCTTAAATAACAATGTTCTATCAATTGAAGGCCCAAATAACAACGAAGAGTAGTAATATTGGCAAAATCGTCTCCTTTTGTTTCTTTCATCGTTCGACTACACAAGGCTGAAGATTGCTCGCCTTTTACCGTGTTGAATCTTAAAGTTCGAACTACGCTCAATCCGTTTGGTTGCGGTGGTCGAATGACAACCACCGTATTCGAATTTGCATATCCGAATAAATCATATATAACATTTAATCTAACATTCTCTAAACCTAAAAGATGCCATTTTACAATAAATCAAAACTAGAAATTGTTCAAGAGCAGATACTTCCTTCCTTCTCTCTCTGTTTTGCCATCGCTGTCCATCTAAGGATTGATTTTTTGTTCTTTTTCAATATTCAACCTCAGAAAGGAAGTGGAATTAATTAAAACTATTGTTCGAGAAAGTACATTTTTTTTCTTTTTCAACATTCATCCAAACCTCATAAAGAATGTGAAATTGATTATAAACCAGACAAAACACCAAAGTTGTGGCAGTATGTGATTACAAAAAACAAATCTTTATTGAATTTGGGGTTTGAATTTTTTATATTTTATTATTATTTATTTTAAATAATTTAATATAACAAAGAAAGGTAAAATTAGTACTAAGTGGACTGGACTGTATTAAAAAGTTTATATTTATTTTTTAAATATAAGTGAATTACATTGAGAACTGGGCTACATTAAAAATTTAGTTGACTGTGAATAGTGGCCGCCCTTTTTTTTATTTAACATTTATTTGCGAAAAATAAATAATAATAATAATTTTATCTATAATAGCCTATAAACTGAAATACTCAATGTAATTTTATTTGTTGATATATGTATCCTTCATTGTGTGATTACAACCAGTCAACTCAACTCCTGATAGTTTGACTGCTTGCCGATGGAGATGGCCTTCGCTTTGCAATTTGCCCCGTTGTCTTATTGCTCGCCGGCGGCGAAACTTATGATGCCTTCCGCCAGCCGCCAGTACCGTCACCATCCTATCTGTTATTCGAGAAAGTTCGATCGCCGGTGCTTAACCGCTGCTATTTCTTCCACACCTGTTTCTAATGGTGGAAAGTTGCGGTCCGTCCGATGTTTTGCTGGTATCTGTCTTGTTTCTTCAATTGATTTTTGCCGCCGTTAATTCGTCAAATGAAATTGATTGATGTTGGAATTGTTGTGCTCGTATGTTTTGTTCCTTTCTCGGCTTCTGTTTTAAGTCGGAAATTTAGGGCTTTATACTTGAGTACAGGCCAACATACTGCTGTTCAAACATGTTTGAATTGTCATCAAGCTTCAGTATTGCGATTGATCTTCTCTGATTATCACCGGAATTTTTTTATTTTTTTTAGGGAACTGATTATCAACGGATTGAGTTTGAACTAATTGATCTTTGTATACTTGTGTTATCTTTTCTTTTACTTATCGAGCTCCAGTCTAAGTCAAGCGTTATATGTCCATTAAAGCAACTTGTTTGATGTTTTTATGGAACTGAATATTACTGAACGTTTAGCAAACATCTGAAATCCAGTATTGAGTAGTTCGGTTTGATTCTAGATGGGAAAATCGATGTTGGTGCAAAAATCGTGTGAAAATTGTAATTTGATGCATACATCATGAAGACCGATACTAGAATTATTAAGTCCATCAGAGATAAAAATGTCTCACTTAGTTGGATCTGTTTTTGTTAATGCTCCAACAGCTCTAACTCCTGAGTTGAAGACTACCTTGGATAAAGTTGTAACCTCGCAGAAGGTAGTTCTCTTCATCAAAGGAACTAAAGACTTCCCACAGTGTGGATTTTCAAATACTGTTGTGCAGATACTGAAATCCATGAACGTGCCTTTCGAAACCATAAATATTCTAGAAAATGAGATGTTGCGGCAGGGATTGAAGGAGTATTCTAGCTGGCCGACTTTTCCACAAGTGTACATTGATGGCGAGTTCTTCGGTGGCTGTGACATTACCGTAGGTAATATAGTTCTACACCCTCCATTCTTACATTATGATGATGTTACTAGTTGCATTAATGTAGTTCAAAATGTTGGGGAAACATAAATATCTTCAGTACAGGCAGTAGTTTAATTGAAATATGCAATTCACATATTCGATTTAATGGCAAATAGATGATTCCTTTCTGAGTATGTGAGTGCTGGTTTATCTCATACAAAGCAAGGCTAACATTACCTATAATCTCCTGAGACTTAAGATTAACCTGTTCGGTGAAAATAGTGACAATTTTTTAATGTTAAACAGATCATAGGGAGTACAATGGTGGCTAATTTATACATTCCATATTACATTTGTTTGATCATTTGTTGAATGGAAGCAAAGATCTTTAAGATTTAAGAATGGAAATGGAGACAATTAATGAAGATTTGTATGAACTTTCGCGTAGTTCTACCGTAGACAAGATACTCTTTGCTTCAGATAAAGTTATAAGCTTTGATTGTGTCCTTTGATGCTCAATAACAGATATATGTTTGTTCAATCAAGGTTTAGGTCTTCTTATCCTTCTACAATACTACTCTTTCTCCTTGTTTAGATTTAGTTTGAGGGGTTCGATATGATAAATGGGTGGCATGCTTTAATAATTGGACTACTTTTCTTGAATACTGAAACAGAGGCATACCAGAGCGGGGAGTTGCAGGAAGTACTGGAGAAAGCTATGTGTTCGTAACTCTTCTAGGGCTCGGTTATGTGATTCAAGGGGATCGATCTAATGCAAGTTTCGACTTGATTTGCTCCTTTTTGAGAGAATGTTTGTATGCTTGGATACAATGGCTACAAACAATCCTACTTCTTTTCTTTCTTTTCTCTTATTGTCTTTTCTTAATGCTCTTTACGATTAGCAATTCAGTTAATTGATAAGATACAAATATTATAATTCATCACTGCTAGTCTTATAATTAATTATTAAGGTTTTTTCTTTGAGATTGGTTTAGATAGGAGTATCATTTATTATCCACGCAAAAATTTGTATTTAAGGTTGCGTTTGGTTAAGGATGTAAAATTGGTGGATTTGAACTACACTCGTATTGGAATAGCTTTCGACTCCACTAACGAACTAGCTCAAAGTGACAGATGAATTTTGAATCCATTATACAAATTCTTCCATTCCATTCAAATATCACAAATTGAAATGTTATTATAAGTTTTAATTCTTCCTAAAATCCTTCAATCTGAATGCAGCTACTGTTTTTGTTTCTAGGCTGTGTTAAACGGGTTGTGTTGATAAAACGCGGGATTCTTACCCTTTAGGGGGCCGGATGCGCGTCTACACTTCTCTTCCGATTTATCACCTAATTATTGAGTGTTTTTTTTGTTGGCGCGGACTATTTATAGCCCACTAAATTTCTTACCGCAACTCATTTCTTAATACAACTCAATTTTACTTAAAAAAAATACATTCAACTTTCTCAATACAACCCATCCAATTTCAATCTTACCCTTGTTATTAAATTAAATTGATCTAAAAACAAAACAAAATCAAAGAAAAAAAAGAAGGGGGCAGTCAAATAGAATGAACATAGACAATATAAGGAATTCTATTTCTGCATTCTTGGTTCAGATATAGAAGCAACTAGTAATGCACCCGTGCGATGCACGGTTTATAAATAATTCATGAATTTATTTTATAGATTGAAACATTATATAAATGATCATTTAAAAGATTCAATGTTTTATTTAAGTAAAACTAAGTGAAATAATTAAATACTCATATAATAAACAAACAACAAACCAATAAAAAAAATTAAAAAATCATGGAGCTGAAACTTAAAGTATAAAGCTAGAGTAACACTTATGTGCCCCCGTTGCATGGATCTTTTTATATGCAACGGATTGACCCAAATCCGATTTTCAAAAAGG